>OY997382.1:5409859-5634859 GCA_963921505.1 Phakellia ventilabrum
TAAGACTGGTCAGTTTTATATAAAACATTGCCATTTCTGCTATGTTAGTAACACTTAAAGGACTATCTGTAACATAGAAACTGTCAAGACTTTGTTTAAACTGACCAGTTGGACTAATTGGCCCATCCTTTAGGGGAAAATCATTAAGACTGGTCATTTTTAATATAAAACATTGCATTTCTGCTATGTTAGTAACACTTAAAGGACTATATGAAACATAGAAACTGTCAAAACTTTATTTAAACTGACCAGTTGGCACTTCCTCTAGGAGAAAATCATTAAGACTGGTCAGTTTAAATAAAACATTGCCATTTGTGCTATGTTAGTAACACTTAAAGGACTATCTGTAACATACAAACTGTCAAGACTTTGTTTAAACTGACCAGTTTGACTAATTCGCCCATCCTCTAGGGGAAAATCATTAAGACTGGTCAGTTTAAATAAATCATCCGCGTTTGTGCTATGTTAGTAACACTTAAAGGACTATCTGTATCATAGAAACTGTCAAGACTTTGTTTAAACTTACCAGTTGGACTAATTGGCCCTTCCTTTAGGGAAAAATCGCTAAGACTGGTCAGTTTTATATAAAACATTGCATTTCTGCTATGTTAGTACTACTTAAAGGACTATATGAAACATAGAAACTGTCAAGACTTTGTTTAAACTGACCAGTTGGACTAATTGGCCCATCCTCTATTGAAAATCATTAAGACTGGTCAGTTTAAATAAAACATCAGCATTTGTGCTATGCTAGTAACACTTAACCCATTAACCCCGATAATTACTTCCGTGTACGTGACTGCACTTCCTGAATTATTTCCGCGAATAGCACGCGGTTCGGTAGCCATTTTGTTTCTCCCTGTTAAAAGCCGCGTAAACGCTGTTACGAAGAAGCGAATCGAGGTGCAGGTGGATGAAGGTGTGCTCTACACGTTGCTGATGCGTCTGGGGAAAGCAAACAATGGTGTAATGTAGGCGGCGCGCTGACAACTACCGATCAGACAAGCGTGTGTATCGAGAAGTCAAGACCGGGCTAACTCTACTTGGTTCGAGCCATTCTGAAGTTGTCATGGACTGCACATTGATCGGTAAGTGGTTTGTAAGTTACAGAATAAACAGAAGTACAGATAAAATGTGGTGGAGTGTGAGCTACAGTATGATATAGAACATGCAATGGATACAAAAATAAGGGTGGGGGGCTACATCAGCCCAAGTCGGGTATGGTAGGACAGGTAGCAGTCAGTGTCCTTCTGTCCGTTATGGCAGAGCCTCTTGTTGCACTGACCACAAAACCAGACTGTCCACCCCTTCTTGCAGTGCTGACAACGGCCTTTGGTGGATTTGCAGGGGAAGTGGGCGACTGAAATTCTTTTAGGTGGGGGAACAGATGAAGACAGGGGACGGCCAGGTCTCTTTCAGTATTCACCTATAAGCTCCCTTGCTAACTGAGCTCTAAAATCTAGATAAGTAAGGACTTTACTGATACCTGGACTATAACAAGAAAGAATAAATGAGTTTAGAATACATACTTCAACTAAAAACCAAAATATATACTTATATGACTTACGAGACTTCATTCTAACCTGATAGTACTTCCTATACTGATCCCCCCGATCAACTCCTCCCATGCTCTTATTATAGTCAACAATTGCCTGGGGACAGTTGACATCCATTGTGGTTCCATTCCCTTTCTTCCTCCGTACAGTTGTGGTGATGGCTGGGCTGTGTGCTGTTGACATAATGACAACCGCCTTGGTGTCTTGCCAGACAAAGATCGCCAGGTTGCCGTCTTGTTGAAACTCAATGTCCCCCCTTGATGGTAGTCCACGCTTTACAGAGGAAACCAGATCAGCAGGAAACATCTTTCGGTTACTTCTGAGTGTGCCAGTGGCATAGATGTTGTCAGCCAGCAACCGACGAAAAAGGGCAACACTAGAAAAAAAATTATCCATGAAAACATGGTAGAATTTGCCCACAAGATCTCTGGTGAGCCTTGTAACTACGTTTCCTCCAAGTCCAACTTCCACATTGCTACCCTGTTTTCCGGTGTATAATTCGAATTGGGAGACATAGCCATTTGTAGCGTCTGCCCTTACCTACACTTTGAACCCCGCTTCGTAGGTTTTTTAGGCATGTATTGCTTCATAGAGTTCCGGCCTTTGAATGCGATCATGGCTTCATCGATGGACTGATGCCGGTGTGGTCTATAATTAGATTTACAGGCCTCCAGAACACTGTCTACAACAGGACGAATCCTGTAAAGCCTATCGTACTCTGGGTCAGATCGATTGAGTAGGGTAGAATTATCCACGAAATGCAAAAACCTCCAGATCTGAAGAAACCGATCTCGAGTAATTCGGTCAGCAATGGGGGAGTAATGGAAGTAGGGGTCTTTCTTCCAGTAGTCAGCAAGGGACGGAAGCTGGTTGATACCCATCAAGATAGCAAATCCAAGGAAGGCTAGAATGTCGCTCTCGGTCACATCAGTCCAGTTGCCGACTCCATTATCCCCCAGTACCTGTCGAGCATAGAGGTTGGTTTGCTCAACCACTGTAGACATCAATGCCACAGTAAAAAAGAGCCGGAAAGTGCCAAGGATTGAAGGGGTGATGGATACAGCTGGTCCTACTTCCTCCGTAAACGATTGGAGTGTCACGACTTGAGCGGACGACTGCCATGTAGGACCATCGGCATCAGCACTAAACAAAGGAGTGGTAAGTAAAAATATCGTTATGTATGTATGTCTATGGGTATCATTACCCTTGCATTTGTACATGTGCCCATTGCATAGCTTTATAATTTGGATCTTACTGCAGCATTTTGGAATACCTGGAATTGTCATCAACAGTCTGTGTTGCTCTCCTGTTCCCTTGGCCACGCGTCCCTGTACCTCGGCCACGCCTTCCCGTACCTCGGCCACGCCCATGTCCAGTCCTGCCTCTGCTGCCCCTACTCCTTCCTCTGCCACCCCTGCCCCTTCCTCTGGTGCGTCCACGGGCACCACATTGACTCCTACTACCCGCATCATGGAGAGCATCAATGGAAGGGGAGTACGAGTAATGCCACTGGATACGCTAGGTACTGTCATAAGTGCATAATTACTCTTACCTGCTGTGTGATAATCCTTCATCTCTACTGTCCTCACTAGAGCTCTCTGCACTGGAACTAATGGTACAAATGCATGCACATCAAAGTCCGAGCAAGATGCTTCCATGTACAGTGCTTCATATAGCTACCTGGCATCCGAAAGTTCAAATGTGTCTTCTCCAGGAGCGGAAGATGAAGAGGGAGGGGAAAGTGGAGATCTAAAGGAAAGAAAGTTCTCTGGTGTGGCTAGTGCTGCTTGGCTTGGACCATTTATGTTGATAAATATTTGTATTGAATATTGGAATCATTTGTTACCTCTCATGCTCTGCAGATTCAGGCTCTAAATCATCATCACTGCCATCACACACTGGTTCATTTATGTCCACATCATCCAGCTCGATATCATCATAATCTACGTCCTCCAGCATCTCAAGGACGTCGTCAGTTGTGTAGTAGGAGTGGGAGGGACCAGGAAGAGACTCTGCCATGATGTCACGCAAGTGTTCCGCCTACTTCCACCAGGAAGGTTGAGGAGTCTCGTGCCCAAACCGCAAATGAAAAAACGATAGTCGGGTGCAGTGAAGTATCTTGCTTGCTAACGCACTATAGCTTCCAGCTCAGTAGCTGCTAAAGAGATGCTATCGCCTGTGTGATCGCGCCCTAGTACCGCCTGGTTCTAATGACCGATCGCGCCTAGAAGTGTTGCCATCTTGTAAGGTAAATTCCATCGCCATGTTTTCATGAGCGGTCCAGCTGACCGACCTGTTCTTCTTGTGTTTATGTGGCAGATTATAGCTGCGCTTCATTGAGCGCGCTGTATGTGTAACCCTTACCCAGCTTTATATTTGTATGTAGTTAGGTGGTTGTAATTCTTTCCCTGTATTGCATGGTGGGGGTGAAGTCGGCTATGTAGCCAAAAAGCTACAATCGGGGTTACGCGGAAATGTGCCAAAAGGCTACTATCGGGGTTAAAGGGTTAAGCAGTTCTTCTTTCTGCTTGCATTTTCCTCAACTTTCTGAGGCAGCTGTTCTTGTAACTGTTGTAGCCTCTGCTCAGACTCCCGCTTTTGCTGAACATGTTTCTTCTGCTGAATTTCAGCAATCTCTTCACATTTCCGATACAACTGTGTCTGCACTTGTTGCACCCTTAGCTCTGACTCCTTTCGCAGTTGCTGAAGTTCTTCGGCGTGCCTTTCTTTTTGCTCTGTTTCTCAATGGTGGAACTGCCCCTGCAGTAGCTGCAGCCTCTGCTCAAACTCCTCCCTCTGCCTCAGGCATAAGGTGGACACCAGAAGAAGATGGTTGTGACTCTCAGCTTCCATGTGACTCGCAACATCCTTGAGCAAGAGCTTTGTACCACAACCAACCACTTGAAACTCACAACCCACTTCAACGTAGCCACAATCCTTAGGTGTTAACAAGATGTTAACAAGGTGTCAACAGAGTGTTAACATTGTGTTAACAAGGTGTTAACAAGATGTTAATATGAGAGTACAGGTGTTAACAGAGTGTTAACAAGGTGTTAAAAGAGGGTTAACAAGGTGGTCAACAGAGTGTTAACAAGGTGACAACAGAGTGTTAACAAGGTGTCAACAGAGTGTTAACAAGGTGTCAACAGAGTGTTAACATGGTGTAACAAGGTGTAACAAGGTGTTAACAAAGCGTCAACAAGGTGTTAACAGAGTATTAACAAGATGTTAACAGAGTGTTAACATGGTGTAACAAGGTGTTAACAAGGTGTTAACAAAGTGTTAACAAGGTGTTAACAAGGTGTTGACAAGATGTTAGCAAGGTGTTGACAAAGTGTAAACAAACTGTTAACAAGGTGATAAAGTGTTAACAAGGTGTCAACAGAGTGTTAACAAGGTGTCAACAGAGTGTTAACATGGTGTAACAAGGTGTTAACAAGGTGTTAACAAGGTGTTGACAAGATGTTAGCAAGGTGTTGACAAAGTGTAAACAAAGTGTTAACAAGGTGTTAACAAAGTGTTAACAAGGTGTTAACAAGGTGTTAACAGTGTTAACAACGTGCTAACATAGTGTTGACAGGGTGTTAACAAAGTGTTAGCAAGGTGTTAACGAAGTGTTAGCAAGGTGTTATCAAAGTGTTAACAAGGTGTTAACAGTGTTAACAACGTGCTAACATAGTGTTGACAGGGTGTTAACAAAGTGTTAGCAAGGTGTTAACGAAGTGTTAGCAAGGTGTTATCAAAGTGTTAACAAGGTGTTAACAAGGTGTTAACAAGGTGTTGACAAAGTGTTAACAAGGTGTTGACAAGGTGTTAACAAAGTGTTAACAAGGTGTTGACAAGGTGTTAACAAGGTGTTGACAAAGTGTTAACAAGGTGTTAACAGAGTATTAACAGTGTTAACAACGTGATAACAAAGTGATTGACAGGGTGTTAACAAGGTGTTAACAAGTTGTTGACAAGGTGTTAACAAGGTGTTGACAAAGTGTTAACAAGGTGTTAACAGAGTATTAACAGTGTTAACAACGTGATAACAAAGTGATTGACAGGGTGTTAACAAGGTGTTAACAAAGTGTTAACAAGGTATTGTTAACAAAGTGTTAAGAAGATGTTAACAAAGTGTTAATGTAGTATCCTAGCCACTAGCCCTACTAGTGGTGGATCTACTAAAACCTATTCGTTTGAGCGCCTGCCCAACGACCCTCTAACTCTCACTGTCTCAACTCAGATTATACTGAAAGATCTTTGTCCATACAACAATGCAGGGGGGCAATGCTCCGGTGTACTATAGCACCCATACAAACAACCTATAGCTAGGCTATCAGGTTACTACAGTTAACAAGGTGTTGACAAGGTGCTAACAAGGTGTTAACAAAGTGTTAACAAGGTGTTAGCAAAGACTCAACAAGGTGTTAACAGTGTCAACAAGTGTTAACAGAGTGTTAACAAGATGTTAAAAGAGTGTTACCATGGTGTGCATGATGTTAACAATGTGTTAACATCACTTAACAAACTGTTAACAAGGTGTTAACGAAGTGTTAACAAGGTGTTAACAAAGTGTTAACAAGGTGTTAACAAGGTGTTAACAAAGTGTTAACAAGGTGTTAACAAGGTGTTAAGATGTTAACAAAGTGTTAACAAGGTGTTGACAAGGTGTTAACAACGTGTTAAGAAGATGTTAAAGTGTTAACAAGGTGTTAACGAAGTGTTGACATGGTGTAACATGGTGTTAACATGGTGTTAATATGTGAATACTGGTGCTAACAAGGTGTTAACATGAGAGTACAGGTGTTAACAAGGCGTTAACAGATTGTTAACAAGGTGTTAATGTGAGAAAAAAGGTGTCAACAAGGTGTTTAACACGTGGTGTTAACAAAGCGTTAACGTGGTGTTAACAAGGTATTAAAATGGTGTTAACAAGGTGTTAACATGGTGTTAACATGAGAGTACAGGTGTTCACAAGGTGTTAACACAGTGTTGACAAGGTGTTAACAAGGATTTAACATAGTATTAACAATGTGTTAACATAGTGTTAACAAGGTGTTAACACAGTGCTAACAAGGTATTAACACAATGTTAACAAGGTGTAAACACAGTGTTAACAGCTCATGTTAATTCCATGTTGACACCCTATTAACACCTTGTGTTAACACACTACGTTAATACCTTGTCTCTATCTCATTATAGCCATGTTGCATCATTAGGGGATCACAGATCCAGACGTGTCCTTGACCTCAATAACTGTCCGCTATCAATGTGCATCAAGGTCTACTTGAGCCAACGGGTAAGGATGAAAAAGTAACTGATTATGTGCCTTCTTTGCCAGACAGCATGCACTGGAATGCTACTGTATGAAAAATTGGGGGAAGGCATATTGAAATGCCTGCAGTTAGGAGACACAAAGCCAATGATTCTGCATGGTATAACCCTCCCTTCTACCACCAAAGTGGCCGGAGCGCCAGACCCTCAACCATCTTCAGTTGTAGTGGCCACTGCAAAACAACATTATGCACAATACCTGTTATACCCTTGTCATGCACGCTTGACTCTATTCTCTCTATTCAAACTCTATGCTGAAACTGACAAAAATACAAGACTATTTATACAAAACTGAACTCACACCTAAGCCATACAGAAAGACAGACTATAGACACATACCACACATACACTAACACATTAACATGTCTACTCTACATCCTAACAAACATAATGTATTAACTAGTGCTAAATAGTGAGTCACAGTTACTACACTCCCCCACCCTTAGTTGGAACTAAGGTCCATGAATGACAAACTGCAACCGTGGGGGTGTACACGTCCTGAAGTGTCTTCAGTCTGATTGACTGTAACCAATCTCGACCCAGGAGGCTGGGTCCTGTGCCAGCCACAACCACCAATTCGAGCTCCGCTGTCTGGTCCTGGTAGTGTGCTGGGACTGCAATGGCTCCCTTTGACTTGCAACGACTCCCTCGTATAGGTATACAACTTCCTTTCAGTTGGGCACAAGAGTGGAGCCTGGTCAGCTAGCCACAGTTGCCTGTAGGTTGCTTCACTGATGATGGAGCAAGATGCTCCAGTGTCTACCTCCATCTCGAGGCTTGCTCCACAGACCTGCACCAACACCTTGATTGGATCCGTCTTGTCGTTCTCCCCTCTTACTATGCGACGAACTCAGCGATCGATTCGCCCTCCTTCTGCGAACGGGAATTGAATCGGGTTACTTTAACCAATCTGTGTCTCAGTTGCAGCTTTACTATCATGCTTACAAGTGCAGTGTACTTACTGGTATCTGCCACCAAAGGCATTATTGCTTGTGTTTTATGGACTATAGTATTGTAAGAATAAGGGAGTTTGTTGGAATCTACACCCTCAGACTGGGAGTATGAGCTAGAGATTTGGAGGAGTTATGACTGTGCAATGTACCATTTACTTTTCATTCCCTAGCTCTTTCTCCCATAACGTAGTTTACCTTGTAACCTGCTGTTACTAGAAACATGCATGCATGCCAACAAATAATTGACCATGACTATCAACATATTATTTCTCGTACATAGGTAGTACACATAATCATTATGTCTTTGCATGCAACTGATGTGTGCAGAGTATTCAATTAGAATACGTGCACATAAAACTGCAATTGAGATAACCCTAGCTAGGTTAAAGCAACCCTTCTATTTTTGCAGTGAGTTATCTATAAATTATAGTGATTAATGCATATATCAGCAATGTTAGTTGTGATTATAAAAGCCTCGAGGTATAGCTACAGCAGGTCTCTGATGTATAGAACTGTAGCTTTCTGATCAATTCCTATTAACTAACGGCAGTGTTTCATTTAGAAACATAAGGAGAAAGTGGATCACGAAACGTTGGCTATGCTCACCTCCTTTTTATATAAAACCTGAATATTTCTATTAACCTTTGCTTTACCATTGCTTATGCAGGTCAAACCCATTGAAGTATCCTTGGAAGAATCCAAATCAGCTGAAAATAAGGAATTGGAGCGAGGGGGATATGACTGTGAATTTGTTGAAGCGCCTCCTGCAGGATTGCAGACAGAATGCGCAATATGTCTGCGAATTCTTCGTGAGCCTCAAATGATTAGCTGCTGTAGTCATCGCTTCTGTCGATCATGTATTGAACCTATTAAAGTAGATGGGAAAAGCTGCCCACTTTGCAAAGCCATTAATTTTGATTTAATGCGAGACAAAGCCTTGGAACGATCATTGAAAGACCTTAAAGTGCATTGTACACACGCTACAAGTGGCTGCAAGTGGACGGGGGAGCTTCGACTACTGAGCGAGCACCTACATATAAATCCAATATCCAAGGCTGTGGTTTTATTGAAATTAAGTGTATTCACTGTGGTCATCACTTTCAACGATCTGCACTCATCAATCATCTGATAGAGGAGTGTCCTACATGGCCATATGCAGTCTATAAAGGTATGTACCATTATATATACCATGTGAGCACCCCATGTTAGCTACTAAACATCTATAAAAGATATATCCAGCCAAAATATGGCAATCCTTTCTTTATAAAGTATGTGCAAGGGTGCATCAACATACCAAGGGCGTATCAAGCCGCCAAAGTCAGTGAGATACGCCCTTGGTATGTGGTAGAATTGTCCAAGCCTCTGCCCGGCAAAGGTTGTATACTGCATACAACTGTAGGTACTAGCTGTCACCTATTTTGGCTGTCACCCTTGGGCTATCACTTCTCGACCCTTCGACCTCGGGTTGGATAATTCCCGTATCCACCTCCCAGCCATGACATAATATATATCACTTCTCAACTGTCAACCTCGGGTTGGGTAAATTCCGTATCCATGCAGCTCCCAGCCCTGACATAGACCTGAGACCGAGAGTTGAATATATCCTGTATCCACTGACCAAGCCATGACATAATCTTTTCACTATATATTTATGCAGAGACCTGAGACCAAGGGTTCAATAAATTCTGTATCCACTGACAAACCATGCCATGATCTATTTATTCTATACTACAATGTCACAGAGCATTGTTAATTTATATTTTTGTTGTAAAAGAATGAATCTCAATAGCTATGCAAGTGCTGAAAACATTAGTGACTAGCCTTGCATTGAGTCTGGAACTGGGCATGACACGGGCTGGCTTGAGCTCGAGGTTCTCAAAATACAAAAGCCAAGTCAGAATCAGCAAAATCTTTCAGCAATTGCATCCAAAATGGGTGACTGCC
This sequence comes from Phakellia ventilabrum, assembly GCA_963921505.1. Classification (NCBI taxonomy): domain Eukaryota; kingdom Metazoa; phylum Porifera; class Demospongiae; order Axinellida; family Axinellidae; genus Phakellia; species Phakellia ventilabrum. The sequence continues at coordinate 5,419,632 of OY997382.1, forward strand.
AGTGACTACAGTGGAATGCAAATTACTTCATTTTAAGATGTTCTTCCCTATTACTGTGCACATTTTTCCCCACAGCAAGTTTTTATGCATGCAAGTTTTGCTCTACGAGCATGCTTGTCTGTAAGCAGGTTGTATAAGTTTGAAATAAGAGCTGCAAAACTGAGCTTATGAATAAATTCATGAGAGGTATTAGCTGCAGATAATATTAATTTGTTTTTAGATACGGTAGACGAAGCGTTGAGGGTTAGAGAATACAAGGACTTTAATGACAGCTTGAATACTAAAGTTAAGTTGAATCTGTACAAGTCTTTCTGTAAGGAAATAGAATTCAAGAATTATTTGCAGGGGGTAGGTGATCCGGGTACAAGATTATTGTTTAAGTTTCGGTCAGGTACGAACGGTCTGAATGAAGAGTTAGGAAGACATAGGGGTAAAAATGATGATAGGCAGTGTAAATTAGGCAGGGGTGAATGTGAGAGTGTGGTACATGTTCTCTGGGAGTGTCCAGCATATGAGAGCATTAGAAATAATTTCATGGTAGAATTAGAAAATCTATTGGGGGGGGTTTGGGGAGTTTAGTACACTTGATAATTTTAATAAGGCAAGTTTTATTTTAGGATTTGAGAATTGGAACAGGGATGATTTTAAAGCATTATTAAAGCTAGTTAAGAGCTTTGTATTATTGATATGGGAGACTAGGAAGAAGGAATTGTATGGTGATCAGGATTGTGTGGTTTCTGGTTGTTCTTGCTCTTGTCCTCTGACTGGAGGTCTTACAAGCTCCGCCTGCGTCTGTGGGTGCGTGGTCAATGGCGTAAGCGCTACGGCAGCAACATGAGTATATTATTATTATCATGAGAAATAAACCTAGTATCTAGATTTGATAAGGTTTATCGTTGCAATAGTGGTACTCGACAGTTCTCCTACAAAATTAGTTCCACAAGATCATCTCATTTTGGAAATTGGTACTAATAGAATTTTTTTTGGGCCTTACAGCAAGGAGCATTCTGGTTTAACTAGTACTATCAGTGTGGGGACTCAGGGAGTGTCTTTATTATTTGTAGGCTCTGGTGGTGTGGAAACAAATTTAAGTCCTACTAATATTTTGCTCAACTAAAATATTCATTACAAATTCCCCACATGTCTTTGTAGATGTTAATTCCCGGACCCAACAGAGTCACACAGGTGAAGAGGGGGTTGGTGAGGGGGGAAGGAAGAAGGAATCTATGGAGGACAAGGCTATTCTAAGCACATCAAAGAGGCAATTAAAAGATGAATGTAAGAAACACATTTTGTCATGCCAAAACCTAGGTTAAGTGCATTGCATGCATAATTATGGATTGGGACATTAAAAAAGCAGATGTCATGTGCTTATTTGTGTACACTGCCCATGGAAAGTCCATCAGGGGTTAATGGAACTGTCCCTCCTCTAGTCCAGAGGAGAACTGGTAAGAGAAAACAGGATCATGCTGGTGAGGAAAGAGGTGGTGAGAAGAGAATAGAGAAGAAAGTTAGGGAGGAGGCAGAGGATGAAACTGATCCCAGCATACCAAACAAGCCAAGTGATAGAGGTATGGAGCACCTTCATCATATTGTGAATACAAGTTCATGGAAACTATCAGTATAAAGTCAAGCAATTTACTAAAATTGGGCTTGGTTGCCAAACAAAGTGCCTTAGTGTGAAGCAAGTAACTCAGTTAGCATTTACATATACATCAAGGGTAACCACACTGCCAAGTGTAAAGTACGGCAGGCGAGTGGAGACATGGATGTAATAAATCACGACCTGGGCATGGCTGAAATTATAATTGTCGGAAATTTGTATATGCATGAAACCACTGACATTGTGTTTACTGAAGATTTACCTAGCTTACTGATGCCCATAACTTATAGCAGAAAATTGTGAAGAATGTAGGTTTCTTTATCACTAAATCAGAACACTCCTGGTCAAACCTCTATATCAATTTCATGTTTAATGGCCTGTTACATTACAGAAATACTAGTAGTAGCTAGCTACTCTTGGATGAAGTACATGTACAGATTTCAAAACTTGTTTTTTGTAAACATCACCTTCCCTATCCACAGCAAACCAGCCATCTCTGCTAGAGCTACTCAGGTTTTATGGGGGAAAAAGAAAAATTAACATTGCTCAAGAAATTGGTACCCATAGTAGAATATTTGGCATCCATTTGCTGGAAGACTCCAATGAAGTGAGATTCCAAGCAATTCGTCAGCGGTGCAGGTATAACCCAGTAAAGATGAATACGGACATTCTTGAGGAGTGGGTGAAAGGTAATGGCAAGCAGCCAGTGACCTGGGACACTCTTATTGAGGTCCTCGAAGATACTGGACTGACCTACTTGGCCAGTGAGATTGCAGCTGTCAAATGTTCTTCAGTGCTGAACCTCTATTGGTTGAGTAGTCCCCCTACACTCTTTGCTCCCTTATAAGAAGGGGTCAAACCCCACACTCTTTGCTCCCTTATAAAAAGGGGTCGAAGAGTGTCCCCCACACTTTTTGATAAGAATGGATCACAGAGTGCCCCCCACACTCTTTGCTAAGAATGGGTCACAAAGTGTCCCCCACATTAACAACCACACACCCACGAGTTTTAATAGCATGTGATACTCACCCTATAGAGGTTCAGTACACTAGTGCGTGATACTCAACCTATAGAGGTTCAGCACTCAATAGTTGGGAAACACACATCTACTCGTCTACCCCGGTACTCAATGTATAGAGCACTCAGAGTGCTGAACCTCTATAGGTTGGGTATCAACAGTGGAGTGCTGAACCTCTATAGGTTGAGCAGCATGCGCTGGCTAGCGGTACACTTGTAACCCACAATATAGTCTAGCTCAACCTATAGAGGTTCATCATCTATCAACCATTAATAAATTTGTAGCTGTTCCTCAAGCCACATGCACTTGTGCCTGGAAATGGTGCATGCTAGCCTCTAAAGAAAGAGTGTGTGGCTGGGAACAAGGCTGCCTCCATGCTAGTCTTGTGCTGTACAGCAAAACATACAAAGGTACGCCTAGCCTTAATTATTATCCCAGGCTCCACTTCCCAGACTTTTCACAATAAGGGGAGGGGTTGTGCAGTGTTATAAGATGGTAATGATTCAGGTAGTAACATGATATATAGTGCTGTACCAAAATATTAGACACGTGCGATCAACAAAACCAATGGAGGAAATTTTATGCCTGTACATGTTTAGACTGTTGCAACATAACTCAGAGGACAAACTAAGTCTGACAACAGCACATGAGGGAACGTGACCTGGTAGCAATAGCAAAATATTCGGACATGAATTGACATACAAAATAAAATTCACAATTCAGTTCAGGAAAGCGAGAGTCCAGCACTGTAATACGACCTCCAAGAAGTGTTCATAATAATATACCAGTCAAGATGAACAAACATTAGATTTGGGAGAAGAAAAGGTTAATTTAATCAATCTATATGTTGTAGGAAGATTCTATCTTGAAATATTGCATCAATTGTAATTAACTCTCCCACGTGCCATTTATGGACGCGTGGAATAATAACACCCCACACCCCATGCACACAACATGAGATAACTGCCAAGTCATATTTCTCAGGCTGTCTCGTGACAGATACACCATGGAAAGTTAAAGGAAAACAGTTTAATGATTAATCATTTGACTTACATTTGATAATTTGGAGCAGATGCAACATGGTGGTAAAGTGACAACTCACAGCTATTCTCAGAAGATGTGTACCAGATGTGTATGGCAGGTGGCTATCTGAATGGATTACTTACCTATCATGTACTTTTTATTGGTCAAATTGCCGAAGTAATTAGAAGTGTGCAGATGACTGCAGTGGAAAATGGTCTATTGTGCTAGACTGGGTGTATATACCAACTATTGAGTATTGAACCTCTATAGGTTGAGTGTCATGCGCTGGACTAGGGGTTACTAGTGTACCAACTATTGAGTGCTGAACCTCTATAGGGTGAGTATCATGCCCTAGACTAGTGGGTGTGTGCATGGTTGCTAATGCACCTCTTTTCCCGTGTTTGCACACTCTCTTGAGTAACTTCCCCTAACTCTAGCCCTCATTTTACCAGCCAGGTATGCACAAGATGCGCAACCCTAAACGCTGCTTTATGTTTCTCCATGCCTGTTTGTTGGTGCACCAGCCCTTATAATGAAACACCATTGTAATACCAACCATAAGTACAGTGATAGCTACTGGAAACTCTTTACAGGTTGAGTTACCAATAGCTTAGCCTAGCCACTCTACCTCCCATCCTATCCCTAGCCCCAATCTATCCCCCATCCTATTAAACTACATGTTCTTATGCTATAATATCCTCTCCAAACCATCTGCAATACACTTTAGCTACAGTTATTGACTGGTACTATTGCCCCCTATGAGCAGCCATAGCCAATGTATGTTTGAAGAACTTCATTGAGACGTAAAGACTCTTCTACATTCTACATATTTAGGTGAAGATTTCCTCATTACTTGACATGGAGTTAAATTAATATGCAACAACACTGGCTAACACAATATAGAGCCTGACACGTATACCTCCTAGCTACACTGCTGCTGCTCAGTTCCTGTAGCAGTGAACTTGGTTTCAATTGGCTAAGCTAGTTCCTGCTTGTTTTGGCTCTGCTGGTTGCTAGATGTGTTGTTAAGGAGACAGTGCAATAATATAGTTTTGATTAGACTATATATACCGGCTACTCATATGAGGTTAAGGTGTAATTAATAGGAAATGAGAATTCTTTCTGGGTTCCACAAAAAAAAATTGGGTTTAGCTATTCAAAGAGCTTATAGTTTATAGATTAGGCCACTATTGTGGCACTCTTCCTTCCTGCTGCATTGCCCCTACTACCAGTGCCTCCTTCTGAGGGTCTTGCAAGGGTTGCATCTATATAACAGGGCCGTAGCCACCAGATTTGAAGTGGTCTGGTTGCATGGATGTAGACGTCTCGTAATGAAGCGCCCAAAGCACGCCCACTTAGGGCATACCACAGGAAAATTTGGGATTTGAGGCCTCCTAAGATCGTTTCTGATGCAATTTTAGGGTAAAATGGCTGGCGATAGTTCAGCCACCTGTCTGCATTAACAACATACTAAGATGACATTGTAATGGAGCACTGTAGGAATGAGGTTAGGATGCTTCTTGTCAGAGTTTGCACCTCTGCACATCTGATCCTAGCCTCATTCTCAGGCCACACAACCACGAAAACGTAGGGGCATGGCTGTTTACATGTTAACGTTTTTGAGGGGTTGTGGCCTGGGTACGAGGCTAATCTGATCCCTGTATACATGTACATGTAAAGATGTAAATGTAAAGATGTGAGGTTGTTGCCAGATGTAATTAAAACTTTGCATTGGAGATAATGGGGGATACGTTTCGAGAACTGACCGGCATGAAATACATTACAATGGCCTATGTATCAAAAATCAATAGGGACTAAACATTCTCAACAGCAGCTATAGGAATAGCTACTACTAACGCTAGAGTGCACATATTACTTTTAAAAGTATACAGCTACTTAGGCTTCAAAAGTCTTCTTCTTTTAGTAGTGTCTGTGCAATGGTGTCAGCACCAATTGAGGGATCAGAGAGTGATTTGCAAAGACTCTCCAGGGTTGGAGCTGAGCTTGTGCCATTCAACCAGCAGTTCAACATCATGCCCAGTGCTGTGTTGGAGTCACTAGCTTTCTTTGAAATATCCTTAAGGGTCTTGGCATTGACTTTCAATTGCATTCCAAGTGGGTACCACATTCCTGCTACACTCTCGAGTGCTTTCTGAAGCTTTGGTAGGTCAAACAGATTCAAAGAAGTTGCTACACATAAATGAAGAGTAAAATACCTGTTAATACTATGTTACGAGTGTGTTTGCCCATTACTGAGCATTAACCCTTTCCAAACAGGATACTGGGAACGAGGCTAACAGAGATTAGAACTCAGCTCAGAAGTAAGCCTATAGATGATTTTTCCCTTACCTATAGCATGCTATTCCATAATCTGCACCGATTGTTTTTTGGACTGCACCTATCGTGCTCACATTATGCTCATTCTTGAATTAATTGACAAAACAACTCAATATGACATGTAGTATATTGCTACTACTCCTGGTGACTGTTATACTGTAGCATGACGATAAATGTATGTAGTCTTTGAGTGAAAGATTCTTGTGCTGAAAACAAGTATGGACAATATACTCTCTCAGCTGCTATACTAACTAGATAAAATGTACCTATTGTGGTCCTTTTGTAATTATTATGCTAGTAAAGTTCTTTGATGCTCAAAGCTACCTATTATTCTCAAATTATGCTGGCATAATTTATCCAGGCCTACATGAGAAAAACCAGAAATACGGTAACTTCCTCCCAGCCCATACCTCTGCCATGGTAAGCCATTCAGGAGCCTTGGACCAGGATGTAGAAGCTAATAAAGTTTGTAAAATCTCCATGTCATGGGTGTGCTAAGTGTTACTCTAGCTGTTCATTTAATGCAGAAATCTTAACCGATATTCAGTAGAAGCAATAGCGATTTTATAACATTTGCTGAGCCATCAGTACCGAAATGGACCTAAACACTTTTCATTTTGTTATAGTATACAAGCATGGTGCAATAGGAACATGCCAAATCACAGCTGGTTGGCTAGCTTGCTCTTGCAGAAACATTCATTATTATTGCTAGATCAGTGGGTTATTTTTATGGCTTGCTTCAGATTTATTACATGACCCCAAGGAGTTCCAGTAATGTAACACTTACTGCTAAACACACAATCAGTTGCATGTATCTTACCTTCCCTCTCTTCTTGAGATGGATCTATAATATAGTAAATAATTGATAGCTAGACTAAAGTGCAACTATCTATGTATGCCTGCTCACAGCAGAGCCTTGTCTGTCTTTTTTATGGTGAATGACTCACCAGCTGGTCCTCCATCAGTGGTGTCCTGAGTGTCTTCAGGGCTCTCACCCACTGGCTCTGGACACTCTGCATGGGAGGGGAACAAACTAGCAAGTTTACTATACACAGAGTAGGGTTAACTTCATGGCTTAAATGTTGAGAAAGCTATGGCAATCAAACATCTAGCAAAGCTCATAAAATGAATAGCATTCAAGTATCTAGACATAATGTGCCCCTTTCCAACAACAAATTTTTAAGACAATTTGCAAGTCCACCTTTCTTCTCCAATATGACCAGCACTTCCTCAAAACTTGGCCGAGCCTTTCAGAAGGTGTGTGTGCATGTACATGGTGGGTTACTGCAATACACTTCATATGTCCAATACATATATAGACACTGATAGTCATAGTCATACCTTGGGGTTCATCTGCCAGCAATACTTCATCAAGCTGGCAAGGTAGGGCTTGACAGAGGCAGGAATGGCTGGAGTCTGGCGAGAGAGAAGCATTCTTTCATTATCACAGCATGTCCTACATGCATCAACAGAGATAGTAATTGTGTGTAGCTACACATTAATGACGACTAAGTAATTGCTATGCAGTAATGGTGAATCATGAATGTAATAAATACTTATGTCACACTGTAATTATATAGCAACCCACCTCTCCCTCTGATATCATACTAATAACTTTCATATCATGAATGCCAGCAAAAGGGACTTCCTGGTTGAAGACTTCAAATAGGACCATGCCATAGGAGAATACGTCACATGACAGGGAAACCTTGTCTCCGTTTATAACCTGGAGACCAGTGAAATGGGCTTTAATTGTGTTGTGGGATCAGTACAGTGCTTGGTATATATACCTCCGGAGCAATCCATCGGTAGGTACCAGTACTAGATTGCACAGTCGTGTGGTAAAACTCCTTGGCTGAACCAAAATCACAGAGCTATGCGGAGGTATACGCATACACATGTATGTACTCTATGTATAGCATGTACCATTATTGCTACTGTTCATTAAATACAAATACTAGAGTATGAATAATTTCAATCATGGTTGCAAGCTCTGTGAGCCCAAAAGGCCAATAGAGCATGCCAGCCATGATCAAACCAACTTGGTACATTGGGGAGTGGAGAATATGGGCTGAATGTGATTGTGACGGCGTGTAGTCTATGCTCAGCCGAGATAAAAGCTCAGAAAAATCCGTTTCTAGGGTAACATGTACAAATTCAAGGAAAGAAGAATATTAGCATGAAACATCGTAGACTTTAGAGAGGTTGTTTTCAAACCTTTGCTGTTCTATCAGCTGTAAGTAGCACTACAACAGTAAAGAAAGCAAAGGTGAAATAATGTACCGTGTTTATTATGCCTAGTATGTTATTGTAGATCTTATACCATTGTGTGACTTCAGGTCTCTGTGCATGACCTTTTGCTGGTGCAGGTACTTCATTCCTAGAATACAAACAGTGAAAGAATAAACTAAGTAAAACATGAGATAGTCTTTGAACTGTACATCTACCTTCAGCAATCTCCTTTGCCCATCGCAGACTCTCTTCGAGTTTAGGATGGTAGTGATTCTTATGGATCAGGCTGTACAGAGAGCCCCCTTTAGTAAGTTCTAAAGAAAGTTTCAAGGAGTATTGGAAAAATACAGACAAGTAAAGTTTTGCAGAATGCTATCACAGTAGTTTCTTTGAATTATACACTGCAAAAACTCCATGCAGGGTTGATTCAAGCTATATCAGGTTTTCATGGTTGCAGACATACTCGGAGGAAACCTTACTATTGGGAAGGCATTTGTGCCAGCATGCTTATGATAGCACCTGCAGCTGCATGAATCCTGGAATACCTTGAGAATTTAATATTAATGATACCATATAAAGCTACGTCTGTGCACACTGCAAAAACAAAAATGTTGCTGTAACTCAACTGGGGTTATCTTAGTCTATTGAGCTAGACCCTCTCTGCACCCACCACTGGAAGGCTAGAGCTAGCCTTTCCAGTGGTGGGCGCAGAGAGGGTCTAGCTCGATAGACTAGGGTTACCTGAGTTGCACAACAATGTACATACAAACAGGTCATTTACATTTCTTGACGGCTATAGGTCTTCAATTTAAGACGGAAGGTAGACAATTAAGCTAAGTCACGTATTACAGGTATCTGTAATTAAGGAAGTATAGAGATATGAAGGGAGCAGTTATAACATATCTACGGCTCCTGCAATTGAGAAACGTCCCAAGTGCAGCTGCACTTCTAGCATTCCTCAATTGTAGCTACCATGTAATATGTGACTTAGCGTAATTGTTTACTACCTATAGTGGTCAAACAATGTAGGTGATCTTGCATGCACATTCTTTGATATTTAAACTGCAACTCGAGCTGGGTTAAAGCAATCCTTTTGTTTTTGCAGTGTATTGCTAATATATACAGTGAATATTGAAATGTGCCCACCTCAAGCTCACAAAGACGACAGCTGTTGCAGTGTACAATTTTTGAATACACAGGTGCAAAATATTTACTACCTCTGGGATTGTTTAGAAAGGAAATTTATGGTCTACTCTCTCTGTTTTAGCCGCAGTACTGGTGCGATAGTGTTGCAAGTACTAGTAGACTGTCTGGATAACACAATTATTTTGCCAGGCCATAGATATTCTTGCAATTTTTGTTTCATTTCTTGGTTTTACCTGGCTGAAAAACTGATTATTCCTCTATAGCCAATGGCTAAATGATGATGTAATATTCCTAAATAGCCCCTGGTGACGTACATTTATGTGTTAGGTTTGAAGTTTCTTCAATGCATTTTAGCTGATTTACAGCAAAAACTATTACTAAGGTGCCACCTTAGAACAGCAATTAAACGTGTGGAACTAGAGCTAGTTGCAGCTGATTATAGACAATGTCACTGCTATCTGGTAACTAATAGCTATAGCACATTGAAATGACTATGAGCTAAGTCGCAATGTCTGTCAAAGCTGTGTACTGTTCTGGCTGCATCTGTGTAGTTACGTATGCAGCTATTTGACATATGACCATGAGCTAGCTACAATGATAACCATATGAGATATTAGTCAGTAGAGCACTGTTCCTTGTGCTACAAGCAGTGTACCTGTATATTAACGGTATTAGAAAATGGCAACTCTAATAATCAAATGATTGCTAAAACTATGGTTTCTTTCTACTAATGCATGCGTGTATCTGTATGTTATATCTTTTGGCATTTTCACAGACTTGGATCACTTTGGCTTTGTTTAGGCTGTGGCATCGATATCTCTGTAGCAAGATTCTTGGAATTCTGTAAGTACTGGCCTTAAACTAAAGCTTAGCTACACTAAACAGTTCTTGGTTTTGGCAACAGCGAGCGTTTGTATGTTCATAGTTTTTAGCAAGTAGCAGAAATGCGATAATGTCCTGAATGGACAGGGAGAACTTGAATCACCTGCCCCAGTAATGTGATAGGTTTTGCACCACCCAGACAAATAGCAAACCGGGACATGTGTCTGAAGCTAAATAGTGCCATTTTACAAATAGCAGTACAGTCAGATTTGACAAACCCACTACATGTTTTTGCAAAAAAAAAGGATTGCCACAGCGGCTGGCTACAGGCCCAATGATTGTAGCATTTGTGTAGTATCTGTATAAAGTGACATGGACAGCGCAAAATCGGCTATATGGTAAAGTGGTTTAATTATAGTTTTGATACATGCAGCAAGTCATTACATCCATATCTCTGCTCTCCCATTGACTTATACAGTTTAAAACAGAGTGGTCATTTTAACCCATATAGGGTTACCTCAGTTGCAGCACTAGCATCAGAGAATGCATGCAGTTCAATAGATCACTTACTCAGGGAAACCCAGATATCATTTTTCTTTGGTGGGGATAGTACAGGTTGGTACAAAGTTGCTGTCTAGCTATAAAACAATGTGTAAACAAGTGGATCACTTTACACGAATATTTCTCAAATTTTAAAAGGATAGAAAGACCAGTAAATAACACATACCTTTCCCCACCAAAGAAACACAATCTAGCTGGGTTTCCCTGAGTAAAGTGATCCTACTGATATGCACTTAACTGTACATTCTGTGGTGCCATGCAACTAAGTTAACCTTATATGGGTTAAAACGACCACTCTATTTTTACAGTGATATATACTTGCCAGTGCAATTATCCTTGATGGGATTAATGATGAACTGTGCAGTAACCAGTAGCATATTTTAAGGTAAAAATAGGAACACACCACCTACCTGTGATGATAAAATACTCTGGGTAATTTTCCGTACATATTCCATAAAAGGTAATCACATTGGGATGACTCATTCTGTTGAGAAGTCCAGCCTGTGGTGTTTACAATGTAACTATATACAGTATGTGCACGTCAATTATAGTTAAAGAAAGTAACTGACCTCTTCGTGTCTAATTTTTCCCACCACTCTTTTGATAGCCACAGCCAAATTACGAGCTTTCCACTCTCCCTTGAACACTGCACCCTGACCACCTATTCCCAGTGAATCTCCAAACGCCAGCTCAGAGTAAGCTATCTCTCTCACTGCTGACGGCTGGAGATAGGCCATAATTTTCTGATTTGTTAATGTGATACTTCCATGCAGCTCATGAACCTAATACTACAAGAAACATGTACATCATGCAACATGCACATAGAGATATAGTTAGGATTTACACTTTAACAAAACATGACATCACTCAATAACGATGTAGTTGTCGGCTTGATATACCAAAAAAAATTGTGAGGCTATCCATCCAAATAAAGTGTGGATACTTTTTTTTACAGTGATCAAAAACCGTTCTCATTGCAGTTCCAGTTTAGATACTTCATTAGGCAGGCATACTTCAAAAGATATGATTCATGACTAGGTCTAACTTTAGAATAGATCCTAGGTGGGAGGGTGAAAAAGGTCACCCGGTGGGTATAACTTTTGTGGCAGTCATGCATATCATCAATCGGGTTATGTGTGGAATAGCAGCCATAATGTACTAGATTATTATGCTGCACATACATGTACTCTGTCTCTCTCTTATTATGCAGATATGACAGGGTGGATCACCGGATTGCATGCACACTGTAAAAAAAGAATTGTCATCTTGACTATAGTTGTCCGTTATTCGGTTGTAGCTAGATGATAGCACATTACATGCATGGACACGGCCAATTTCCGAGATGGTATGAGTATGTGCAGGAAGTTGGTCAAGAATGGAAAACGCATTACAAATGTCGTCATTCTCAGCCAGTCGTTAGCTATGCTTAATCATCTAATAACCATTGCTAGGCTACCATTTTAATACACATGAGTAAGCTAATGTACTGTTAATGGGTGTGCCTCATTCTTGACAAACTCCCTCCAGACACTACTACCATCTTGGCAATTGTCTGTGTCCATGTGTGTAATGTGTTCACTCATTTGCAACTCAAATAATAAAATGACTGGTCAATAATTATGACAGTTTATTTTTTTACTGAGCAGGACTAATCAATTGTGTACAAAATGAGACTGCACGTAAGAAATTACCTTGTTCCTGCTGTGTTACTGTCTCCAGACGAAATGGCTTTCTTGCATTGATTATCCTATGTACTCAATGATGACTGTACCCGGGGAGTCTACTGTCATCCTCAGTAATGTTATAGAATAAAAGAGACAACCACATGCAGTAGCAATGGATTTATACTCACTTCTTCAAGAGAATCAGAATCTCGAGATGAGGTAGCCATCCTAAAATGTTTGAAAGAAGCTAATCTGATACACTGTAATGGTTACTTGATATTTGCTGCATAACAACATTAAATGATTTGTAAACATCCCCTTTATAAAAATTAAATGCACTTAGTTTATATGCCTACTTATTAAGCATAGGGGAATAAACTGCACATAGTAACAAAACTGCATGATTCGTAAGAAATTACCTTGTTCCTCTTATTAATCATAAGACTCCTCTGATCAATCTCTTCCATTCATACCTAGTAGAAATGCATACCTGTATGTAACACTGGCATAAATACAAGTAATCAGTCTCTAAATGTACTTGTATATATATATCACTGCATAAGCAAAAGGGTTGCTGTAACCCAGCTAGGGTTATCTGAGTTGCACAACAATGTGCATACAAGTATATCAACACTATAGGTCTCCAATTTTAGACAGAAGGTACACAATTAAGCTAAGTCACGTACACGGTATTACAGGTGGGGGATTGTAGAAGTGAAGCTGCACTTATAACATTTCTACGGCTCCTGCAATTAAGAAACGTCACAAGTGCAGCTGTACTTCTAATTGTAGCTACCTGTACTACGTGACTTAGTTTAATTGTTTACTACCTATAGTGGTCAAACAGATCTCCTTGAATGCTGATATTGAAGTTGCATCTCAGATATTTACCTAAACTGGGTAAAAGCAATCCTTTTTTTGCAGTGTACCTCTTACAATAGAGAGAAATAGCTACAGATGAAACTATCTTCTTAAAACATACAGTGCCACTCTTCAATATAGCAGTATGAGTGTGTAATGCATGCAGGTGATATCCATTCTGACATAATGATCAAACAGTTGACTAGACCAAACTGCAAAAATAGTGGTCATTTTAGGGTTACCTCATGCAGTTGCAATCCCACCATCATGTAGAGAATGTGCAGATTAGTAAGCTACTTAAGATCACGTTACTCCAGCTAGATCACTTTTCTTTGGTGGGGACGGTAACAGGTTGCTACAAGATATGCATTGTTAATTAGCATTTCCTCCTTCTGAAACCGAGAGATATTTGTGTAAAGTGATCCACTTGTTTATGCTCTGTACTTGCATGGCTTCCCTATTCATTTATATATCGAAGGCTTGTCAAGAGAGTTTCTCTAATGTTTTTTTATGATCGAGGGTTATTGCTCTGCCAAGTGCAAAGTATGGTGGGCGAAAGAGATGTGGATGTGATCTGGGCGGGGTAATCGCTCAATTGTGCAAAGGATGCAAAATTACAGATGCAATTTTGCATGAGCATTTCCTCCTTCTGAATAGGGAAGCCATGCAAGTACAAAGCATAAACAAGTGGATCACTTTACACAAATATCTCTCCGGTTTCAGTATATATCGAAATTTTGTCAAAAGAGTTTCTCTAATGTTTTTTTATGATCGAGGGTTATTGTTCTGCCAAGTGCAAAGTATGGCGGGCGAGTAGAGATGTGGATGTGATCTGGGCGGGGTGATCGCTCAATCGTGCAAAGGACGCAAAATTACAGATGCAATTTTGCTTATCACTGGACATTGGACTCGTCTTGCTTGTATTTGGCTCGTCCTTCGGACTCGCCCTAATACTGCAGACTCGTCCAATATCAAGTGATATTGGATGGCTACCCATCCAATAAGGTATATATATTACATTACACCCCCTTCTTATTTTTACACTTGGCAGAGTATTATTTGGATGTAGTAAAGTAGTTGTAATTACTAAATCTAACTTATTGTTTGTTTGGAGGACTGTAGAATTTGCAAGATGACAGATTATATGTATTATAAACAGTTGATTCTCGATTTATGCCAGGAACTATTATAGAAGGTGCCTGTGTGTAACTATATTTCTGCTGTACCACAATAAATGATATAATAATATTATTATAATAAATCAGCTAGGTCTCTCTCTACTTTCATCACTCACTTCACTTGTACGTATGTAATTGTTTGTATAGCTCAGTTCCTATTTGCGATTTTAGAAGGACTATACGTATACGTGGGCGGGAATGAAAAACAGGAAATTAACTGGCAGTGGCCATGGCCATATATGCAGTATCTTAATCTACCTTCACAAAGTAGCTAGTGAAGTGTATTATGCATGTTCACATGCACTGCAATCAGAGTTAGCTACAGATATTACCCACCTTCATTAGGAAATGAGTAAGTGAAGCAACCACTGTCAATTGTCTGTGTGCTAACCACAGGTAGCCCCACCAGATTTCTGGAACTGAGATGAAAAGAGGATGACTCAATAATGTGCCTCATTTACAGCTCTGAACAGTACAGTTCTTACATATGAAGTGAATACCTTTGTTTTTTTAATGTGTTTTATGCAAGTTGTGGCAATTGAAGAATCTGTGCTATAGCTACACAGTCAGTTTGAGTTAATGGTGGAAAACTAGCTATATCAGTTTGTAGTTCAGAACTTATCTTAATAGATAGACTTTACATATTATAGCTAGCAAAATAGCTAGTTAGTCGAAAGGTCAGCAGAGCCTGTAGGGATTATTACGTTTAATGCTCTACACATCTGTACACATCAGTCATTTCATAGAGAGCAAATCAGACAGCCGGAGTCCTTCAGACTCTGATAATAAACCCTCTCTTGAGAGTCCTGTGTGCCTCTGATGATGCAGCTACTGCAACAAGAGAAAGCAGTCACTGGATAGTACTGGTTTGAGAACAAGCTTATTTTATACTGCGTGAGTAGCAAGGAGAATGTGAACCCCACCCTACCAAACACTTAGTCCCATTCCCAGATCTCAACTAAAACACTGTTTCAATGTGGCAGTGTATGGTAAATTCAGCTCATTTGTGGCTGCTCATGCGAACTGCCATTACAGATAACTAGTCACTTACAGTGCAGTGTTGTTTTCCAACTTTCGAAACACAGCAGAGCTTGACGATTTATTAAAAGGCAGTACGACGCAAGTCTTAATTATACAAAACAGGAAGTTAAGGTGGCGCCCTGGTTATTGATAATTAGAAATACCCCTTATTAATGCATTTATAAGTGGAGGTCCAAAAGCGATATTGGCTCTGCATTCATAGGTCATGTTCGGAGTTATGAAAAGTAAATGCCACTTCACTTACAGAAGCTAAGTCTAAAACCAAGGGTACCAATACTAACCCGTCGAAAATTGTAAGAGTGTCTGGGCGATAGGCTTCGGTGGAAATGTACACTCCGGAATGTTATTAACTCATAATTGCCTCCTTGCTAATGCTAGCTTAGTAGATTTCTCTATCACTTACCAGGCTGTACCTTGATAGAGGAGGAAAGACTGACACTATGAAGCACAATGGCGCACTAAGCAGCTTTTAAAGCGCGATTCAAACGCGACTTTTCCAATTAACGCACGTTAGAATGTAATTATTGCATTCCAGCATAGATAGAATAACACGTAACGGGATTGGAAACGGTCGATTACGTCATCATTTCCTGCCTATAGTGCGGTAAATGATCCTTTGATCTCGATGCGCGTTACGGTCAGGTAAACATTGAAGCGGCCCTTCAAGAGAGTATTTATTGCTACCTTTATTCAGAAGTTACAACAGGCAACTTGAGAAGCGAAGTCTACATATTCATAAAGACTTCGTGCACACTCCTAGTGGTGTTTTTTCGGCACTTCTCAAGTTTCTGTGGAGGTTTTTCCCGTAAACGTCTCGTTACTAATTATATTGGAAATTTGTGTACCTGCTACTTAGTTATACTTTTAAAGCATAATGGCTCATAATATTTACTTCACGATACAGTATTGCATGGCCGCTAGAGTCTTGATATTCTGGGCTGCATATGTGGCAGCAAAGTGAATGGTTGCTATGGCAGTAGCATATTTTTGTGTACCCGTAGCAAGTTAAATGAAGGAAATCTTGGCTTCAAATGTGCACTATAGTTTACTAGGATAGCTACATTTTTGCACTGTACTGCCTAACAGCTATGCATGATAGTGTGAAATGTAATATTTTAGCTTTAAAATATCCAGGGACAAAGGTAGACTTAAAGATGGTTAGAAGTCGTTCACTGAAACTATCTTGCCCTTTCATCACTTCCAGTAGCCTCTCCACATCTCGTTGGCTTTGTCATCTTCAATAAATAGATCCTACCTCCGGCCAACACTTTCGCAATTGCACTCCTTTATCTTACCACCACACTCGCCATTGCAGGTGCTCTCGCGCGAAGCTCGCGCGCCGTGGACCGCCATGCCGCGCGAGGATAATGTATCACGTCATTATTAACAACCGTAACGCGGATCGATCAGAAGGGTTAAATTTGCCGTTTCCAATCCCGTTTATGATTCCAGGCGCACGGTACACTTCCGCCCAAGCCTATCGCCCAGACCCTCTTACAATTTTCGACGGGTCTGGGTACCCGAGACTACTCACTTGTTGTGCTTGGGGTTGTACAAACAGAGCGCAGAAGGATTCGGGAAGACGCTTTTATCGTACCGCTAATGCACCTATCAAGGTTAAGCCCCACTACCCCCCTCCCGGGCTGAGGTGGGGATTTGACTAATTGAAATGGCAATTGTCCCAATCCAGGGGCAACTCCTCCAGTCAAATACCCCACTATATACCGAAAAATAAAATTGGCTAACTGTTTTAACAGAGCCCAGGTTGGTTGCTCCAGTTTTACGTGTTGACTTCAATGACGTTATTTTGGTAGTCCATAAACTAGTCTGATGTGTGGCTAATGATGCCTACACAATCCTGAAACACTCCCTCATTGCATACTAATGGTTTCTGTTTTGCCTTACATGAGGACTACTCATCCAGGTAATCCACAAAGTGTAGTGTTCAATAACTCTGTAAATTATGGAATGAGGGAGTATTCTAAGTTCATGTAGGTCTTAAACACATCATTACACTTCAGACTAGCTTAAGGATTCCAGCACAGCAGGTGTTTGGACAGTGAATATAACCGGAGTCTATAGCTGTACATGAAACTGGAGTAACCAAATCTGGTTAATATATAAAGCCCCACTATGAATGAGGAACATACAGAGTATGCACACTGTACAGGGAGCAAAGGCCCATAAAGTACAAGTAATCTGACACATCAAATGCCCAATTATAGGGGCAGTCCTTTGTGACAAACCCCCTTGTAATCCCCCATATTCTGTATGCTCCTCATTCATAGTGGGGCTTTATATATCACTGTAAAAAAAAAGAGATTAACCAGATTTGGTTACTCCAGTTTCATGTACAGCTATAGACTTCAGTTATATTCACTGTCCAAACACCTGCTGTCACAGTTGGAATCCTTAAGCTAGTCTGAAGTGTAATGATGTGTTTAAGACCTACATGAACTTAGAATACTCCCTCATTCCATAATTTACAGAGTTATTGAACACATAATTTATTACACTTTGTGGATTACCTGGATGAGTAGCCCTCACGTAGAAACCATTAGTATGGAATGAGGGAGTGTTTCAGGATTGTGTAGGCAGTAAATACATCCTTAGCCACACATCAGACTACTTTATGGACTACCAAAATAACGTCAACACGTGAAACTGGAGCAACCAACCCGGGCTCTGTTAAAACAGTTAGCCAATTTGGTATATAGTGGGGTATTTGACTGGATGGGTTGCCCATGGATTGGGACAATTGTCATTTCAATTAGTTAAATCCCCACCTAGGCCCACCTCAGCCCGGGAGGGGGGTAGTGGGGTTTAACAGTGATAGGTGCATAATGTAGTCCCGGATCCCGCAGGCCTAACCGCTAATGTACAGTGAATATTGAAACGCGCCAGCCTCGAACTTACAGAGGTAACAGCTGTCGCGGTGTAGAGTTTTTAGACACGCAGGTGCAAGAGATTTACCAGCTCTGGGACTATTGCAAAAGGAAATTTATTGGTCTACAGCCTGACAAAGCCCGTTTTCGCCAGTTTAGTCGCATTTGTGAGTTACAGCTGCCTCATGTTCAATTCACAAGTAGGTACTGCCGTCGGACAGTGTCGCGAGTAGACCGTCTGGGTAACTATACTCAAAATTTAGACTTTGTTTCGTTGTTCTTTTCTCAATATTCTATCAACGTTTGTCCCATTTCTCTAACTTTCATTATAATTACTACATATTATGAAGGACAAGTTTGTGATGGAGTTTGGCTTAGTACCTATATGTCAGACTCTCAGAAGAATTAGCCAGCTAAATGGATGTGCAAGCCAGCCAGAGAACCACTCATGCTCTGCATGGTATTGCAAAATTTTGCTAGAATGGTGGATGAATGGAAATCTAATGCTCTGTGATTAGAGAGAGAATAGCCAGTAGCTATTCTCTGCCCTAACCAAAGACAACCTTCATTCAGTAGCTATGCACCATTTGTATACTATATTGATATATGTACCATTCTGTCAGTCTGATTTCAGCCAGTCCAAAAGCTAAGCGTGTGCTACAAACAGGCTTCGAGTTAATTTCTGATTTCTTCTTTACTTTCCTCTTTTACTGTCCCATTTTGAAACTGCAGAAATGGGTGGGACTGCCACTACTTAGTTTAGCTTTGTCATTGCAATGATTGCATACAGGGACGACGTTGTCCAACACAGTGTAGGCTTAGTAGTAAACCCATAGAGGTTCAGCACACAACATTTGGTAATCGCACACCGCGTGCCTGTACAAACCTATAGGGGTTCAGCACTCAACGTTTAGTACACTATCAACCACATACCCACTAGAGTCTAGCACTCAACAATTGACACAACCACGTACCTACTAGTCTAGCACATGATACTCACGTCCAAGAGCTTGTTTCAATGAATAGAGCAATGAGTGTTTTAAGGTTAGGCTCAACCAGAGGTGTTGACTCCACCCACTTCATCCAATAGTAATGGTAAGACACAATGGTGTAATGTCTAAGGCAAAAAAAATCTCTTGCTATATATGAACTTCAGGACTGTCAGGTCATTTGTATGTGTACAGCTGATTTGTAGTTGTACAGAAACTGCTAAGAGCTTGCAATTCCAGACATCCAGAATAGAGACTTATCGGCTACCGCCTGTAAGTATGAGGCCAAAGTTGTAAAAATAGGAAGCGTGACCTGAGCTGAGAATGATAAGTGTGGTGGTGTATACCAGGTACTAGGTCATGATTTTCTGCACTTCAGGTTTGGCCCAACCTTACCAAAAAAGTCACTAAAATACATGCATGCCTTTCCACGACCATACTGTAGCTTGATCTTATATGGCCCTGCTTCTGCCAAAAAATAGCTACCCAGGCTTCTAAGCAGCAGAGAGAACACTATTATCTAGCCTAATCACACTACCAAAACTCAGCACACTACCATTTTAATGTGAGCCGATAAAACAAGCTCTTAGCTGTAGACTGCCAGACCATTTCATGAGGGGGAGGAGCCAAGGTTTGACTTATGTCTTGGCATCAGCATTTCAAACACACGTTTTGGGGGATAGGAGAAGGGAGGTGAAATCAAAAACTGGGTGTGGCATTTCAGTAGCTGGATATGTAGTCTTGTAGCCTTGTTCCCAGGCTCCACTCCCCAGCTTTTTTTGCACTCTGTGTGAGAAAAAGCTGGGGAGTGGAGCCTGGGAACGAGGCTATAGTCTCGCATGTGGACGGGGGCTGGTACGCGAGACTACTAGACCATGATGATACTCACCATTCATTTTTCATGTGGTAACTGAATTCCTTGGGCAGTAGACCCAGCCACTCATCAAATGCCCACACATGGGGTTTTTGACCCCTGAATGGGGCAGGAATTTCTACCGTGTGTAGTTTTGCAAGGGCCTGGATTGCTACTGTACTCATACACACAATGTACAGGCAGGCCTAACAATGATGTAATGTTTACTCTGCACATACAGCAGTTGTTTACACAAGTACATTATCAGGTTGGAGGAAATGCTAAATCTCTGATTAGTGATAACCTAGTAACTAAGTGGTGGGCTGGGCTAAGGTTCCACTGCCCAGTTTTATTTAACACAGTGTGGAGTCTAGGAAATTGAGTCTGGGAACGAGACCAGGACAAACTTGAGCAAGTACATGTGGAACAGCAAGAGATACGTAGGTTTACAAGTTGTAGCTTTGTTTTGCTCTCCCTAAGCGACAATAGATGACACTTGGATAGCTATAGCCTGGGAATGAGGCTGGCTAGGTGACCAAATAAAAGCTGGAGTGGGAAGGCCCGTATGGGAATGAGGCTGGGGCACACGATATGGGAACACGTAACCTCATACCCAAGCCTTCCAATAAGCTGGGGCAGCTACATTAATTACCTTGGAGCTGCAGTCAAGCCTTCCAAACTAAATTATGCGATAGTCTTGTTGACTCTACACACTAGCAAACTTTATGGTGGCAAATTAGGATACTGCAGATTTTGACTGGAAGTAGTTTAGCAATTACATTATTGTGATATTGTGATAGTATACGTCCAACTACGCAAAAATGCAGGTGCTATTAGCTCAGACACTTCTATGTGTATGTTAAATCACGTACATTTATCCACTTTTGTGTGTGCTGAATGTGTGAAACAGTACGTGCTTTAATTAGTGTGCATGATGTGTATTTCAGTGTGATGGTACGTACATAATAGTGGGTAAAAAATTCAGCTATTATTTCATTTCGCTAATATTCACTATACGGCTCTGACTGCGGTGGAGGAAATGGGGAATGTGACTACTATAAAAAAAAAAATCCAAATTGGTACCCCCAAATAATAGTCCCCATAAGGTGTATTTTGCTCCAAACTAACTGAACTAGCGTAAGTCATCAATTGTCGACCACCTAATTTTGTACACGTATCTACTCCAATACCGTACTAGCTAGAAACTACGGACAAAGTCCAGTTCCAAGAACACTGATCCAGCTACCAAACGATCATTTTTCGAATGAGTAGCTGTAATGACAGGGTCTTACCGAAGCGCAGCAGTGATCGGCTCTCTTCATGTATTGTCGGCCAGCTCTACCTGTTGTCGACCGCTCGATCGTGGTAGTTCACGCAATGTCGGCCATTTCGCATTTCCGTCACAGCATTTGAACCACACCCACCAAGTATATATCTTTCGAATTTACAGCATGCAGAGACTCCAAGATTAAAATTTCATTTAAATAGAACTTACAACGTCGCTACAATGCATTTTCAACACTGAGCCAGCTATAGCAATTTTCCCCGGGAACGTCGCGGTATCCGTAATCGATCGTTACCGCGCCGTAATTTTCGCCAACAATAGATAGCCGACAATAGATGGTGGTCGACATTCGATGACTTACGCTATGGCTTTATTTCAATCCACACCTCAAATTTCTATATTCCCCTTGGACAACCAAAACATTAATTCTTCAATGGTTTGTTCAGTTTCAGACGGACATAAAATTTAAAAGCATCAACCCTTACCAGTTCCATGGCAATCTTGTCAAACACAGGATAACTAATTAATTAAGAAACTGCAGGTGTCGGTCAAGTAGCCAAAACATGTGGGCCCTGGGAATGAGACTGAGTACTAGTGGCAGTACCAAAGATGATTTAGCCATGCTACCCAGTCTCCCTCAGAAAACGAATTTTTTTTAGAAGCCAGTGATTTTTATAGATTCTACTGCTAGAAGTGGCTAAAGTTAAGTGTTCCAGTAACAGTCAGAGGAGGAATGCTAATCAAGAGGCTATGAATAATTGTACTCGAAAATAATTAACAGTCACTTATCCTCCCTCCAGGCCAGAAAAGGGTACTAGAAAGAGTTCATCAGCCAGTGATACGATTTATTGCCCTCCTAATTAACACTTCCTCCTTTAGCCAAGTACTGGAAGTAAACACTTAATCAGGCACTCCTAGCACTGTTCCAAGGTAGCCTCATTCTAGCCAGTGATTAGGAGGAAAGAGTATATTGACAACCAGTACATCTCCACACATGTTCCAGCTGTTTCTGGAAACAATCCCATCCCATCCATTCAGTTAGAAGAATTACATGACTCCCAGACCTCCCTGCTGAGAGATCGAGTGAAGCGAGCAATTAAGGGGAGAGGCAATTCCCAGGCCTCCATGACTTTTCCCTTCTTTGCTTGGTGGGGATGCCTAGGAATGAGGCTAGTTTCCAGGCCTAAAACAAGCTGGGGTCATGTCCTCCCAGTTAGGGCAGCCTATGGGAACAAGGCTACATTGAACACTACGCGTGCTAAAATGTTTCTGTGAAGTTGTGACAACACTTGAGATGGCTCAGTTGTACTGGAGTGATACGAGGGGGAGCTTGAGACACTGTGACGTTGAGCCTGGTCCCCCTTGTACTGTGGACCACAGTGGGGGGAATATCCCACTAAGAAATGTAGGCAGACCAGCTAGAGCTACTAGAGGCCCTGTTTTGGGTTAGCCCTCTGCCATTCGAGGGGTGTGTGAAACAGAAGTAACTTGAGTTGTTTGTGCTGTCCAGACTTCCATTCATCAACAATGAATAATGCAAGAGGCCCACACACCATTACCCACAGTTCTGATTAGAGTCATACCAGAGACATACCAGAGACAGGCGCACACATCAGGTGGTTAGTGGGTTTCAGTTCCATTCGAAGTTTGGGAATTCAACTTGGGTGTGTACAAATCACAGGTAGTCAGTGAGCTAGCCATGTCTGCTGAACCTTTCAGAATCCAAGTTTACTTCACTGGCAAATTATGTATCTGATTCTGTGTTGGTATGTGTTTCAGCAATTTTGCAAGACCAAATTTACTAATTAAGCCTAGGGGGATAATTTGGTGCACACCAAAATAGTTTTTATTGTTTTTACACTGTGCAGAAAATGTTAGCTTGGAGCCTGAGAATTTAAGGACAATTTGAAACAACACTAGATTAAGGCCTTGTGTAGCCTCGTCCCCAGGCTCTCTGGGGCATTTCACACTGGAGAGCCTGGTACTTTTCTCCCGTGATTTATCCTACATAATTGCATGTCACTCAAAAGATGGTTACACTTCTCTATCTGTTACTGGTGACAGTGTTTCCACATTCGGTCTGTGATACAAATGGGCTCCGAAGGGGAGTTACAAGAAGTACAGATTCGCTGCCTTCCTTGGTTATCTGAGAATTGCAGCTGTCCTCACCCACGCAAAAAAATGATAGTTTGCACGTGATACACAAATTATGAATCACATGGTCGACATGTTGTTGCATAGCCACAAACCAAGCTTCACTATAGTAATTAATGAATGTAATGCTCCTATATATACATAAAACAGCTGTTAATGAAATGAGACTGGCCATGTTGCCAGCTGTGGCTGCAATCCATATGTGAACAGCTACAGGAATGGGGTTATGATTAACTATACCATCACGTTAGGAGCCTGGTGTGAGAGTGCCACTGGAATCATTTTAACCTCAAATACATGAATGTGAATTACATGTACACATAACGATGAAAATGCAGTCATCAAACCACATCCATTTCACTCTATGCAGCCTATCATCAAAGTTAGGTATTCAAAAGCTCAAGGCCTAGGCTCGACAATATACTAGGTGCCTAAAAGGTAGTTACTACAGGTATGGAATTATTAATTCGTAGTTGCTAACATAGTCACGTTACCTAAACAAATCTTATAACCCAAATGAGAACATTTTGGTAAAAATAGAATCAAATCCTTATATTTTATATGTACTAGAGTGATACGGGGTAAATATTTGAGACGTTGCAAATCAAACATTCATCCCGTATCACCCCAGTACATATAAAATATAAGAATTTGATTCTATTTTCACAATGTTGATGTTAAGCTTGGGTGGGGGAAAGGGGGTGGAGTTTGAGACACTGCGATATTAAGCCTGGTCCCCCTTGTACTTCGGACCAGGGTGGGGGAAGATCTCACTAAGAACTGTAGGCAGACCAGCTAGAGCTACTAGAGGCCCGGTTAGCTCTCTGCCATTCGAGGGGTGTGTGAACCAGAAGTAACTTGAGTTGTTTGTATAAACAGACCTGACCAGACAACTTCATTCATTGATAGTGAATATTGCAAGAGCATCAGTAACTATTGCCCATAGTTCTAGAGTTATATCAGAGGCCCACAAAACAGGTGGTTAGCACATTTCAGTTCCATTCCTAAATTGTGGAATGCAACTTGTATGCGCACAAATCACAGGTAGTCAGTGAGCTAGCCATGTCTGCTGAACCTTTCAGAATCCAAGCTTACTTCACTGGCAAAGTGTTAGTGTACTACATAGTCTTATGCCCAGACCCTTCACCCGCTCCCATAAAAAGTTTTATCGCCTTGCTTTTTGTGGGGGCGGGCGGAGGGTCTGGCACGAGACTATGTACTAAAATGCGTTTTTAATGGCGTTGTCAATGTAGTGCACTGCGTCACTTACAGAATATACCCATCAGAAACAGAAACATGAGATTTAAGACCAAATTTGCTCCAAGCGGGGCAATTTAGTTCACATCAAATGCTAGGTGTGAAGCCTGAGAATCTAAGGCAGGGTCACTTTAACTTGATGTTTCGTTGCACGGGCTGGAGTGGCACAAAAATGTCTCGATGTATTTGAAACTAAATATTATGCAATTGATCACGTTGCAGTTCAATAGCAGTCTAAAACCTTCTACCTGAGTCATGTGAGTCAGCTTTGCAGCGAAGTGGCTGAATGTATGCAATTTCTTTCAAAATCACTGGGTGCAAAGGTTGTAAAGACTTTGCAAGATGAACTGTAGACATCGATCTTACATACACTAATTCATGTGTAATCTCAGGCCACGATTCATTCTGGTCTGGTGCAGCCACCCCTTGCGAAAAACCGTATTGGATTTGTCCGTCAATCAGATTAAAACTTCGTCATGTGATAATTACGTTAGCCTTTATCGAGCTGTGTGCATCACAGATAGTAGCCGTAGTCGTATCATAACATCCGCATTCCAGATTGACAAGTCCAATACGGCGTCTGTACCGAACTCTCCGTTTTTCGCGAGGGGCGGGCTATGCCAGACTAGATTCATTCATGGTTCTTATGCCGCACACCAAAAGATTTAGCTATGTACTGTAGATGAAGGTGTGTGATAAAACTACTCCACTTTTGCCATAAGCCTGCACAGGTAAATGTAAGTCAAGAATCGAGTTCCTTTTAATATGCGACCTGAGGAATGTGATTCATGCACGCAGACAGAATCACTCACTTACTGATACTGGTTAACTGATTGTAATTATTTAATTATGATGCTCTGTGACGTAGTTGGTCAGTGGGTTCTGCAAAAAAGGGGCTGTGTGTCTTGGACTTTTTTTGCTGTGGCCTCCTGCCCCCTGGTAAAATTTCCCACTATACGATATCTTTCCTTGTGTATATTATTTATCACGTGTGACCACGCTATCAAGAGTAGGCGGGTGAGCACAGATGGGGATATAGTATATGGCAGGCAGGCACGTGAGCTGAGGTGTAGCTGTAAGAAATTATGACCTGGGCATGGCTAAACACAGAACCATGGTGCCAAAGAAGGTATATACTGGCCTTCGGGATGGTGGTATACTTTATCACATATCTGAGAATGTGCCACGGTACTATATACCAACAGTCACTGGTACATCATCTTGGTGAGCTCACCATCGATGCTCTGCATATGGCTGGTCACCTAATGGACATTTCAGAGGATGAAAAGGTACTGGAGGAGGAAGGGGTGTGGTATTGCATACATTACAAACAAAAGCAACCATGCCTGTACTGTCAGTGAGCAATGTACATGTAGTCTCCAGTAAAAGAGGATACACTGGCATGTGTTAGTATTACTGTTTGTTATGTATTTTGTACTACAAAATATAAACAGTAATGATTGAGCAGATCGATAGAAATAGTATATGGGTAATTTAAAGCTTACGGGTATAAGGCTGTATACAGTGATCGTAGCAGTACTTACAATCATCAACGCCCTCACCTTCCTTTCCACACTCCCTGTTGAAGACACATCAAAAATTAAGGCTGCTAGTAGGTCTCTAGCTAGCCTGGTAGCTATCAAAATAATGTACAATGGTGAATTCGTGATGAACTTACCATAATATGCACATGAACGCATCTACAATGGCCACACTCTGTCTCTACATGGCCTTGGAGATAGCTGCTGGTCACTAGCTTTTCAGACGGACTGAGATCTGTGAATGAGACTATATTTAGAAGGGCGGGGTTCGCAGTACAGTACCGAGCCGCTATTGTAATCAATCAGCAACTTCCTGTTGTCGCGGCTGGCTCTGCGCAAATTTATTCGGCTGCCAAGAGAGGGTTTGTTTGACTCGGCTACTTGAGCTGGTTTGCTTTAGCTGATAGTGTAGAACATTGTCGCTAAATAATCCTATTATCATCCCTACAGGCTCTGTTGAGCTGCTGGCAATAGCTCCGTTCGAGTGTTGATAATATAGCTACTAAGCTAGTAGCATTGGTAAGTTCTGAATATGATTTGCTACTAGCTATTAGCTTCAGTAGTCCAGGACTGATCAGTATAACTTTGAAAGTATGTGTATACATCCATTTGTACAGATTCTTTAGTTGCTACAACTTGCACAAAAGACGTAAAGCAGAGAGGGAAACAAAGGTATCCTCTTAATATCTGAGTATTGTACAATTCAAGAACTAGTAAAATGAGCCTCATTAATATAATTCTCTTTTCTAGAAAGCCAGTGGGGCTAGCCGTGGCTAGCACCCAGACAGCTGGTGGTTGCTTCACTTGCTCACTCTCAGGCTTTTACAGTTGAAGGTTGGTGATATTTTATAGCTAACCCTGATTATAGTGTGGGCATTATACATGTACTTCACTATTTTGTTGAAGTGAACTAAGATACTGCATAAGGCCACTGTGCTGAAACATGGAGGTTGTAGCTTGGTTGCCTCAGTTGTAATTCAAGACTCACCTCATATGCATGTACATTGTGAAGGGGGGGGGTGGAGGACATTCGCCCCCCTTGGAACTTAGTTGCCAATTTTATTTATATTAACTGAGTGTAATAAATACGGCACAACAGAACACAGTAACAGATCGTTCAACCTAAACAGCTGTTTTTCTACACTTTCTGTTCCATGTATCTGGTCTAGCTGTGTATTCTTTACACTCATATAGGACATAGTGTGGTCCATTCATAGGTCATGTAAATTTACTTGAAAACGAACCAAAAGTGATCTCAGAGGCTCCAAAATTCAAAATTTTGCAGACTCCCCTAGCATGAGGTGTGCAAAAATACCTCATTGTACATCGCCCCTCAAAGTCGTCACCATTCTGCTTTTGCCCCCCCTGACAGTTTTTCTAAATGAACCCCTGATGTAGTTGCAGGAATAACAAGTGGTCGGTCTTTCCCTTCCCTTGCTAGCTGCAAGGGTTGTTAGTGACCATCAGATTATGTTTCCTGTGAGTGACTTCCTTAAATGGAATTGTGTGGCTACTGGCTAGAATTCTGGTGCTAGTCGAATTATCTGCAAGGGAATATTTGGTGAGTGACATCTGGTAATCAGATGATCTGTATACCCAAATATGCACTTGCAGGAACAGCAATATGATTGAGTTTTTATGTACCTAGTAACAAGGGAAGCTCTGAACACTTATAACAATGTATGAGGTGACCCATCTATAGTATACTGCACTAAGTACTCAGTAGTTAAACCAGCCTACTTACTTTTACAGTGATCCAGTGTAAGCACAGTGCCAAGTATAGTGGGCAAGTAGACCAGGCATAGCTGCTGGAGAAGCTACGGAAAAGCAACTAACCTTTGGGAGCTTGATGTTTCTATCTACAACATATTTTCAAAGATCAGCCATGGCTGCTACAGGAGAGTGAAGAAACGGGATGTAGCTACTGTGGTGCTTGAAACTCACATTTGTATTGCTCAATCATGCCATGTTGTCCGGCAAATCCGTCACTCATATCTCTGCTTATACAAAGGCTGCACAAACTCTACAACTGAGAGCTGTATTAAATCTTCTCTGGTAAAACTGTGTGATAGCTAGACTTGTCCAGATCTCTAACTCTTGCGCCACAAGTTCGAGGATGGCATACTTGTAACTGTCAGAGACACCAATTTGCACACGTGCTTTGTTGAGTACCCATAAGGACCCTTGTGTAGTGTTTTGTTTTAGCCATAACTCCTCGCAGAAAGTAAGTTAGCCACAATGGTATACATTTCACTCCTCTATGACCCCTCCTTCATACCAAACATTATTTATATTGAGGTAATCGCACTGCCAACTGTAGCTAATTTAAAGTGTAGTGAGCGAGTAGAAGTGTATGTAATTGAACCAGGACTTGGGAGGGGCGAGAAATGTCGCAAGCAAGCCTGTCGCGCAATAATAACTAACCAGAAGCTATCGATGGGGCTGTATTAGAGTGGTGAATGATGCGTTACGTACACAATGATGTCAATTAATTAATTCATCTGCCAGCCACGGTGAAACAACCTGGAGTTTGTAGGCAAAGAACATCAGTTCTGTGTTCTGTTGTTGTAACTTGTGGCTAACTGGAGGTCTATGAAATAATTTGCTAAATCAGCACTTTACTGTAAACTCAGCTGTCCTCTCTCTCTAGCCTTCTACAACATTAGATTAGTCTCGTGACAAACAGGAAATTAACTTACACTCTGGCCTAACTGCACCTTTGTAATTAGCTAGTTAGCGCTTTGTCACTGATAGGCATTTACACAAGCTTGTGGGCGTGAGCTGGAGTTTGATCTACTCGAATGGCATTGTGTTAAGTTAACTATGGGCCTGATGCGTATCACATGCATGCACAATGGCATCAATTTTGCCAGCCACAATAGAAGCAACCAGACATCAAGCTAAGTTGGTTCTGTGTTACCTAATGTATAATAATTCGTATTGCAAAAAAAACAAAAATAACATATTGAGAGCAATAATAAAGCTGTTGCATGTGAGTTATGGCTGCTAGATAACTGGAGGCCTACAAATTAAATTGCTATAGCAACATTTTTGGTGTAAGCACATCTGTCCTCCCTCTCCAGCCTTCTGTTCTCCTCCAGCACCCTCCTTTCATCTATACTACTTCTATAAGCAGTCAATATCTTACTGCACCATGTTGTTGGCTGGCTGCACCAGAATAGGAAAAACATAATCATAATTAGAAACATCAAGTGCATGGGATCAAAGTACAGTGAATGTGATCATGTCTAGTGGTACAGGGAATCTGGCACTCCTGAAAATTTGGTATCTCCAGATAATCCCATGCAACAGCTCAATTCCCAATTTTATATGTGCATGGGATACAATCCAGTTGTACCATGGTTTTGTAGTGGGCATATGGAAAAATGGAAATAGAAAGCACCAGTCATATAATGGGAGAATTATTAGATTCAGTCCCTGCTGCAGCCTTGTTGTTCATCTCATTTTGGTATACAATTCACCCTCCATTTGGTAGCCTCATACCCAGGCCTTCCCTCACAGCTTTTTTTTGCAGCGTGATTTTCCACAGCTGCGAAAAAAGCTGCGAGGGAAGGCCTAGGTACAAGGCTACCATTTGGTCCTTTCTGCAAACGCATTACTCTTGAGTAGCTGCTAGACAAGTAGGAGCAATAGTAAGCCATGAAAAGTAGTCATAAAAGATGATGAAGCTCTACTAGACGTCTGAATCTAGATCTTGTAGCTGTTTCCATTTTTTTCATATTCCACTTTTCCATATGCCCTTTTGTATGGTGTATGGATTTGTATACCCTGAGTGCAGTTTTATGTACTCCCAAGGGTGAAGACCAGAGGAACACACGGCACTCAGGATATAAATCCTTTACATACTACAAAACCATGGTTTAGCTAACATGTCAAACCATTACCTATTAGTCTACAGATACAAGTAGTTCCTCAAGTGGTACTACAGCAAGGAGTTATGGAGATGACTACCTACCAATGTGGTTGCCAAAAAGTGTTGTCGTCCCCTTTGATCTGCCCTGTACATCGATTGGCACGTTCAAAAGTAAGAAATCACCATATTTTTTGTGCGTGAGTCCTCATGCAGTGTAACCATCACTATAATCATTGAGGATTTTGGTACTCTGTTTTCCTTCAATGCTGCTCCATGGATCCAACTTGATGAATCCAGTCGGTAAGTTATCACCCTACTTTTTGTGCATGAGTCTGTATGCAGTGTAACTATCACTACGATCATTGAGGATTTCAATAATCTGTTTTTCCTTTAATGCTGCTCCATGGATCCAACTTGATGAATCCAGCCAGTAAGTTATCACCCTACTTTTTGTGCATGAGTCTGTATGCAGTGTAACCATCACTATGATCATTGAGGATTTCGATATTCTGTTTTTCCTTCAATGCTGCTCCATGGATCCAACTTGATGAATCTAGCCAGTAAGTTATCACCCTACTTTGTGTGCATGAGTCTGTATGCAGTGTAACCATCACTATGATCATTGAGGATTTCGATATTCTGTTTTTCCTTCAATGCTGCTCCATGGATCCAACTTGATGAATCCAGGATGTAAGTTATCACCCTACTTTTTGTGCATGAGTCTGTATGCAGTGTAACCATCACTATGATCATTAAGGATTTCAATATTCTGTTTTTCCTTCAATGCTGCTCCATGGATCCAACTTGATGAATCCAGCCAGTAAGTTATCACCCTACTTTTTGTGCATGAGTCTGTATGCAGTGTAACCATCACTATGATCATTGAGGATTTCGATATTCTGTTTTCCTTCAATGCTGCTCCATGGATCCAACTTGATGAATCCAGGATGTAAGTTATCACCCTACTTTTTGTGCATGAGTCTGTATGCAGTGTAACCATCACTATGATCATTGAGGATTTCAATATTCTGTTTTTCCTTCAATGCTGCTCCATGGATCCAACTTGATGAATCCAGTATGTAAGTTATCACCCTACTTTTTGTGCATGAGTCTGTATGCAGTGTAACCATCACTATGATCATTGAGGATTTCGATATTCTGTTTTCCTTCAATGCTGCTCCATGGATCCAACTTGATGAATCCAGGATGTAAGTTATCACCCTACTTTTTGTGCATGAGTCTGTATGCAGTGTAACCATCACTATGATCATTGAGGATTTCGATATTCTGTTTTTCCTTCAATGCTGCTCCATGGATCCAACTTGATGAATCTAGGTGGTAAGTTATCACCCTACTTTGTGTGCATGAGTCTGTATATGCAGTGTAACCATCACTATGATCATTGAGGATTTCGATATTTTGTTTTCCTTCAATGCTGCTCCATGGTTCCAACTTGATGAATCTAGTTGGTAAGTTATCTCTCTACTTTTTGTGCGTGAGTCTGCATGCCGTGTAACCATTACTATGGTCACTGACG
Organism: Phakellia ventilabrum; assembly: GCA_963921505.1. Classification (NCBI taxonomy): domain Eukaryota; kingdom Metazoa; phylum Porifera; class Demospongiae; order Axinellida; family Axinellidae; genus Phakellia; species Phakellia ventilabrum. The sequence goes on from OY997382.1 coordinate 5,451,493, forward strand.
ATTCTGGTCCTTTGCTCTTCCGTCAATGCTGCTCCATGGATCCAACTTGATGAATCTGGCAAATCCAGAGAGTAAGTTATCACCCTATTCTTTGTGCATGAGTCTGCATGCAGTGAAACCATCACTATGATCATTGAGGATTTCGATATTCTGTTTTCCTTCAATGCTGCTCTATGGATCCAACTTGATGAATCCAGGATGTAAGTTATCTCCCTACTTTTTGTGCATTAGTCTGAATGCTGTGTAACCATCACTATGATCATTGAGGATTTCGATATTCTGTTTTCCTTCAATGCTGCTCCATGGATCCAACTTGATGAATCCAGGATGTAAGTTATCACCCTACTTTTTGTGCATGAGTCTGTATGCAGTGTAACCATCACTATGATCATTGAGGATTTCGATATTCTGTTTTCCTTCAATGCTGCTCCATGGATCCAACTTGATGAATCCAGGATGTAAGTTATCACCCTACTTTTTGTGCATGAGTCTGTATGCAGTGTAACCATCACTATGATCATTGAGGATTTCGATATTCTGTTTTTCCTTCAATGCTGCTCCATGGATCCAACTTGATGAATCCAGCCAGTAAGTTATCACCCTACTTTTTGTGCATGAGTCTGTATGCAGTGTAACCATCACTATGATCATTGAGGATTTCGATATTCTGTTTTTCCTTCAATGCTGCTCCATGGATCCAACTTGATGAATCTAGATGGTAAGTTATCACCCTACTTTTTGTGCGTGAGTCTGCATGCCGTGTAACCATTACTATGGTCACTGAGGATTCTGGTCCTTTGCTCTTCCGTCAATGCTGCTCCATGAATCCAACTTGATGAATCTGGCAAATCCAGATAGTAAGTTATCACCCTATTCTTTGTGCATGAGTCTGCATGCAGTGAAACCATCACTATGATCATTGAGGATTTCGATATTCTGTTTTCCTTCAATGCTGCACTATGGATCCAACTTGATGAATCCAGGATGTAAGTTATCTCCCTACTTTTTGTGCATTAGTCTGTATGCTGTGTAACCATCACTATGATCATTGAGGATTTCGATAATCTGTTTTCCTTCAATGCTGCTCCATGGATCCAACTTGATGAATCCAGTGGGTAAGTTATCACCCTACTTTTTGTGCATGAGTCTGTATGCAGTGTAACCATCACTATGATCATTGAGGATTTCGATAATCTGTTTTCCTTCAATGCGGCTCCATGAATCCAACTTGATGAATCCAGTCGGTAAGTTATCACCCTACTTTTTGTGCATGAGTCTGTATGCAGTGTAACCATCACTATGATCATTGAGGATTTCGATATTTTGTTTTTCCTTCAATGCTGCTCCATGGTTCCAACTTGATGAATCTAGTTGGTAAGTTATCTCTCTACTTTTTGTGCATGAGTCTGCATGCAGTGTAACCATCACTATGGTCACTGAGGATTGTGGTGCTTTGCATTTCCTTCAATGCTGCTCCATGGATCCAACTTGATGAATCCAGTATGTAAGTTATCACCCTATTCTTTGTGCTTGAGTCTGCATGCAGTAAAACCATCACTATGATCATTGAGGATTTCGATATTCTGTTTTCCTTCAATGCTGCTCTATGGATCCAACTTGATGAATCCAGGATGTATGTTATCACCCTACTTTTTGTGCATGAGTCTGCATGCAGTGAAACCATCACTATGATCATTGAGGATTTCGATATTCTGTTTTCCTTCAATGCTGCTCTATGGATCCAACTTGATGAATCCAGGATGTATGTTATCTCCCTACTTTTTGTGCATGAGTCTGTATGCAGTGTAACCATCACTATGATCATTGAGGATTTCGATAATCTGTTTTCCTTCAATGCTGCTCCATGGATCCAACTTGATGAATCCAGTGGGTAAGTTATCACCCTACTTTTTGTGCATGAGTCTGTATGCAGTGTAACCATCACTATGATCATTGAGGATTTCGATAATCTGTTTTCCTTCTTTCCTTGATGAATCTAGGTGGTAAGTTATCACCCTACTTTGTGTGCATGAGTCTGTATGCAGTGTAACCATCACTATGATCATTGAGGATTTCGATATTTTGTTTTTCCTTTAATGCTGCTCCATGGTTCCAACTTGATGAATCTAGTTGGTAAGTTATCTCTCTACTTTTTGTGCGTGAGTCTGCATGCCGTGTAACCATCACTATGGTCACTGAGGATTCTGGTCCTTTGCTCTTCCGTCAATGCTGCTCCATGGATCCAACTTGATGAATCTGGCAAATCCAGAGAGTAAGTTATCACCCTATTCTTTGTGCATGAGTCTGCATGCAGTGAAACCATCGCTGTGATCACTAAGGAGTGTTGTGCTCTGCTCTTCCAGTAGTTACTTTAACAAGTTATTCTAATTTTATCCCATTTACTGCTATACTGTAGATTACACTCAAACCATTAGTGAAAATAAACCACAGTCAAAAACTATTTGCAGGGAATACTGATGATGCCCTAGGTAACGTCTAGTTAAGAATGCAAAGCAGCAGGAGTGATGTGTAAAATTTATGTGAATGAGTATGCTTGAGAGGGTATAGTATATATGATTGAGAGTGTCTTGTATGATAGCATGAAAACTTATGGTCAAATTATAGAACATGCATTCTTTACAACTCAGTAATATGCATGAGTATGCAGCCATTGTAAACCCTCTCAATTAGGGAAATTATAAATGCTAATTGCAGCTTCAAATCTTCTCTCTCAGATTTAGTGCTATTCATAACAAACAGTAGCTAGTACATACCACCCAAAGCAGTATTTCAATCAGTCACTGATGAGTGATACTGCAGCATAGCTAAACTAATGACATTGTACGTAGCTACCTACACGGAAACAATTGAGGGTTTATTTTAACCACAATTTGGTTGGTTGAAAATTGAAGCTTGAATAGACCCACAGGAGTAAACCCTGGGTCATTATTCACTATCAGACTTTGTGGATGCATTGGATGATGACATGTCATTGACATTCATAAGCCAAGGATCCCCCACATGCTCACTTATTGCATTCATAGCCCACACATGGGCATCACCACTCAAATCATTGTTCTCTTATCAGAACATAGTCACATCAAGAGGAGTGGAAAGGGTTTACTACTCACACTTTTGCTGAAATGTGAATGATGTATCTTATTTTATCTCTCTGGATTGCTATTAAGCCAGTTAATTTAAACAACGTAAACCCTCACTGTTTTCAGTGTAGCTTTCATGTTATTGCTATTAGGATCGTCAATACTCTGAAGCCCTGAAGCTTGGTGAAATATTGGTGACATATGGTCGTGTGATGATGATAGGAGCTGGAGGGGCTGGGAAAACAAGCCTAAGACATGGACTAATGAAGAAACGTCTTCCTAAAATGGCATTTAGTACTCTCTTGGCTAATTGCTTGAGTGTTAAGTGTCATTGGGCAGGTGCTGGTGATTCTTCTGGTCAGAATTGGGTAGAGATAGATGATGATGATGAAATCAATGAGTTGGCAACTTTGCTAGCTGAAATTCTTGAAAGAAAATCCCTATTACAATCTGTAGAGAGTGCTTCAGCAGTCAAGGATTTTCAGCCATTCACTGAGCCTCAACAGCAACAGTTGGAATCTATCCCAATGGATCACACAGAAGCAGTTGACAAAATTAGGGAAAAGGTGTTTACAAAGGCTAGGTTAGCAAAAATGCACAATCAATCACAATTTGAAGTTTTGCTTAACCTGTGGGACTCCGGAGGACAGTTAGTCTTCATGAACATTTTACCAGCTTTCTTGACAAGGCGAACTCTCTTTATGCTCGTTTTTAATGCTTCTAAACGCCTCGAAGAAAAGCTACAGGTTGTTACAGTGCATGCTGGGAAGATTGTTAATACTGTTGACTATCATCTCAACACTTCTGAATTGTTAATGCAGTGGATGGCATCCATTGATGCCCATCTCAGCCTCCGAATGGCTGGTGCTAAAGTTGATCCCTACCCACGAGTGATGCTTATAGGTACGCACCTTGACCAGTTGGTATCAAAAGGATGCAGCCCAACAGTAGAAACAGAAAGGATTCTAAACTCCCTACATTCACAGTATAAAGACAAAACATATGCTGATCTGCTGATGCCATCTCCTGGATACATAGTTGACAACACCACTGCAGGTCAGGAGGACAAGGAAGATCCAGCTTTCAAAGAAATTCGTAAATGTATCCATGAGTTTGCTACTACAAATCTAGCAGTTCGTACTCCTATCACGTGGGTTTTCTTTAGGAAGGTGATGCAGACAATCTGTCAGCCAGACAAACCAGTCATGAATTATAGTGAAGTGATCGCCATAGCAGAAGCATGCTCAATTCCACCCAGTACACTTCCCAGTGTTCTAAACTTTTACCATGAGCTGGGAGTTTTCATGTACTATTCCAAAATCCCAAGTCTTCGAGACGTTATCATAGTAACCCCCCAGTGGCTTATCAACCATACTGCCAAACTACTGACGCCACAAGGTTTGGAAGACCGAGGTCGAGAGCGCTACTGGAACTTACTCCGAACAAAGGGTATCTTGACTGAGATTCTGTACAAAGAAATACTAAAACACAGTGTATTGAGCCCCCAAGCTCTAGTGGACATGCTTGAACATTTCCTGTTGGCAGTACCAATTGAAACAACTAAAATACATCCCTATAAAGGCAAAGAATACTTCGTCCCTTGCATGCTGGATGCAGATTCAGTAAATACTGAAGTGTCTCTGACCCACAAAGTACCTCAAACCCAAGCAAAACCCATGCATATAATATTCAACACACATTATGTTCCACCAGGATTCTATGTCCGTCTGCTGGCATCAGTGGCTGAAGACTCCTATTGCCGTATTCTGTTTGAAAAAATCAATCGTTACACAGTCACATTTCTATACACAGAAGTAGATAAAATTAAATTAATAGAACACACTGACAGTATTGAAGTCCAGGTCACTCGTGCTTCAGAGGGAGGATCTCATGTGCCTCCTTTTTCTCAAACATGTCAAGACGCTCTTGAACTTATGAATGCCTCAATCCAGAAGGTCTACACATGGCTACCAGGAGTCTCAGTTGACACAGCATTCGAATGTTCCAGTTGTTCCTCAGAACTATCAAGACATTTTGTTATCTTTGATCAAAGCACTTTTACTGACACCACTGTCCTATGCCAGGAAGAAAATCTACAGCAGCTTGGCCAGTGCCCATTACAGCAGTGTTGGCTAAAACTGCGCGATGCAAGTATGGTCGATTGTGTCATTCTAAAATATTACTGTATGTTGTAGTATTATAGTTATATATGTGCATATTCGTTCCCTTCTGCAGGCATGTCGAGGATTATAAAAGAACAGCTAGTTATCCCAGATTCATGGTCACGAAAGGGAGAGGTAGGTATACAAACAAGGCTTGTAATATGTGACTTTCACACACTCATAGTTTGCTTGAGCAGTAGCAAATCCCACTGCAGCTACAGTCACCAGAAACACCATCAAAGGCATCTCCTGGACATCAGCGTCCACATATGCAGCAGACACACCCATTACAGCCACACTCATTACAGTTACACCAACCACAGCATTCACCCTCACAGTGTAAGCTCAGCAAAATAGTATGAGTATAGCTATACATGTGCAGGCTCCTGTATGTAATCTTAAGAACAGAATTACAGTGCATTAATGTGTGATGTCAGTTTTGCTCAATGTACTGTGTAACTGTATATTTCCCCAAATAGTTTCACAGACCATTGGTAATTATTTTCTGGTGTTACAAGTACTATGGCTTTCTCCTTTACTACTGACTATTGTTTGGAGAAATAAACAGTCAATAATTAGCTATGATTTGCTACATTACAGAAAATGTAATGCTAACACTAGCTATGCTTGCATGAAGGACCGATTTTAAACCTAAGGACACTTGTTTCATGTATACATACCATCCATCTCCATTTGACAAACACGCAGCAGATCAGCCAACTCTGCTAGAGCTACTCAGATTTTCTGGGCAAAAAAGGAAAATTAACATTCCTCAAGAAATCAGCACCCACAGTAGAATATTTGGCATCCTACTGCTGGAAGACAGCAATGGAGTGAGAATCCGTGCTATTCGTGAGCGTTGCAGGGATGACCCACTAAAGATAAATATGGACATTTTTGAGGAGTGGGTGGAAGGTAGAGGCAAACATCCAGTGACATGGGACACTCTTGTTGAGGTCCTCCGAGATACAGGACTGACTAATCTGGCCAGTGAGATTGCAGCTGTGAAGTGTTCTGAATTGTAAAAACTTGATGAGGATTGCTATTTGAATAGTCACCTGCATGTATTTTGTGTTTTGTATTTTGTACCACCCCAGTAGCTAGAGCAAGTGTCCTGTCCATTCAAATTCGTGATTGATGTTTTAGTTTGCTATCTTTTGCTTGCTATAGTTCTTGCTGCATAAATGTATGACATTGTATAATAATACACCATGTATACTCCTCTGTCTCTAACCATAAGTTTTGGATGTAAAAATTGCAGAACTACAGTCATAGTACTACCTATGTGCATGTGTATGCTGTGAGGCTGTGTGTATTCTGATGTGTGTGAACTCATAACTCTTTCCCAGCCAAGTTTTAATACATCCATAAGGTTTTATATGGGCTTTTTATATTAGACGTTAATATAAAGTACATAGTTTTCTCTATTCTATATAGGCACATAAATGTGCCCATGGCGTGCAAAGAGATAAAGCTGTGATATTCATCAGCAGCTTGCCAGCAACCATGTCCTTCTGCCTGAGAGAACATTACTACAAGTAGAGGAACACGGAAACTAGGACCATCTCTGCATGGTAACTTTTTTTAATCTCAATGCATAATTTCCAAGTATAATGCAGAAAATTAATTATGTACCCAGTTCTTCATTGTAGCATGCTGGTGTCTGTTATTGTTAGCACTGGTCATCAAGTAAGCTCTGCCTACATCATCATTGTATGATAGGTTATGCTAGAGAATATTATTAGGGAAGCTAAACTTGAAGCATCATGTATTTATTGCTAAGCTCCTTTCGTGATAATTATCCTGCTTACTCTTAGCCTCGAGCTCATTTGCGCGGCAGGTTCCACTCCCCAGCTTTTATCACAGTGTTTTACACTGATAAAATCTGGGGAGTGAAGCCTGGGAACAACATTAGCTACCTACTCTAGAATTCAGGTGTAGTTCTTGCATGCATATGATTGTAAAACCTTGTGGACCGCACTAATATATGCCCTTCAAGGTGAACCTTCAAAGGAGTGGCATGCTGTAAAGCTCGAAGGCTAGGGTCAGTTTAAGATTGGAGGGTAGTATGATAATTATGCTTTCCCCAAAACAGGCCATTTATTTGGAAGACATGGCTGTCTCCCTCTTCAACTGTGTTCGCTTGCACTTGCCAGAAGCCAAATTGTTGGGAGGAGTGCACTTCTGGCAATACTGTTAATGATAGTTATGAGCTCTTGGGAACCGGCAAGGTCAAATGTAGAGATTGCACCTAATTTCATAATATTATGGTGTGCTACAATTGAATCAAAGAGGGAGTATATTTTAACCCCCCATGGGGCAGCACCTGCCATAATTAGTGTAATTTTCACAGCCCCAAACAGCCTAGTTTATAAACTGTATACTCCTTTGCACACCTCCATGTACACTGTTGTAAAAAAAAACAAAAAAAAACCTCTTGTAGATGAACTATACTTCATGATCAAAGGAAAATGGTTCATATACAAGAGTTTATAACTAGGTTTACAAAGAGTATACAGCTTGTAAACTAGGCTCTTTGGAGCCGTGTTTATTCTACAGTCATTGAAACGGCGGGCACATGCATATTATATTTATTTTGTATACAGATTAGCAGCCCTAAAGGTGCTGCAGTGCCCTTCATATAAAGAGGGAGGGTTGATCCAAGCTAGGCTGGAGAAGTTGAAGCAGTGGATTCCATCCTGCACTCACTTGCAAGTTTATGGCGTACAAATCTCAGTTGCTCAAATTTTTATTGCCTCCCTTTTGCCTTTAAAAGGGGTAGTATAATATAGCATTTCTAGCTCATAATCAAATAATTAATAAAAATCCTACTTAATTAAAGTGATGGAGTGTAAGATGGAGTGTAATGAGGCTAGCTACAAGATGCTAAAGTGCATAAAACTCTTCTTTTCTTCTCTGAAACTCTGCAAATCTAATCCCTGCATATCTGGAAATTAATGAGATATAGAGGTATGTAAAGTGGTACAGTGTTTCCAGATTGGTTGTTCTGGACCTGGGTCTGAAAAATGGCCCCTTTAATTATAGATTCATATTTAAGCTGCCCCAGTAATACAAGGAAGGAAGGCAACAATAAGAATCTTACTGTAATAGTGTGATAGGGTGGATCCATGCAGCCCAATGCAGTAGTCACACAAGTACACAAACTGCCACTGCACAAATGTCTAGCAGGGCAGAACATAAAGGGATCCTTGTCTACAAGTGCCAATCAACAATTCTCCAGGTTGAGTTAACCAAGAGTAGCCACTGCATTCTTGGAACTCCACCCCTTTGCTAAAACATTGCCTCTTCTGGTGTCTGAATTGGTGCCTCAGGCAAGGAGCCTGATCCACCCATGAGGCATCTGTGCAGTGAGCTTATAGCTCTTGTGTTTATTGTATTTCTATCTACATGTATATGTGACTACTAGGTTAGCGATCATCACCCAACTTATTTTTGGGATGTATCCACAAGCTCTTCCCCATTTGTATTGATTTTGCATGGGGTGGGGGGGGGGGGAGGGGGAGTGTTGCAATAGGCTAGCCTCCAACTCTTGCATGCTCCATGTCAACATGCAGCTCCAGGTAGACTACTAGGGAGGAAGAGGCTCAATTTGCTAGACAGCTATGTACGTACAGCTGTCCTATACTGTGTTTAGAACAACAGTTAGGATATAGTAAAGTAGGGCAGCTGGGAAGGGTCCTATGGTACAATTAGTAGTACTACATCCATAACTTACTCAACATAGTCAAAGTCTATTAGTGAATGGCACCCTTGCAACAGACCCCAGAGACACCAGAACATATGCGCTGCCTGTGGTTGACATACAGGAGGAAAGCTGTTAAACAGTTGGCTATGTACGTAATGTATTGTGCTTGTACATGGGTTTATAGCCGAGGGCCAGGCAGTACATGGCAGTTTGCTGACACTGTCACATGTGTGTACTGTCTTGCAGAAGCAAGAGACAATGAAGAGGAAGTAGCGGTTGGTGACTCAAGTGAGAGTACTCCGAAAAAGCAAAGACGAACCAAAGACAGCCTAATCCTCCACTGAGTACATACACTACATGTACATTCTCGGGACCACAGCTGCACATAATGAATATGCAACTTATGTAGGAATATGGTTGGATCACATAGCTCACATAGTAGTACCTGTACTCCTAAAATTAGTAGGGTACTTTTTTTTTGTGAATGAGTGACTTCATTGAAATATTTTCTTAAGGCTATGCTTAGCAGCCAAGATAACTGCTTTGTATACATCTACCTGAAATTATCGGTGAAAGACCTATTAAATCTTTCGCTCAGTTGCTAAATTATCTCAAGCGTGCAATTCATGTACATGTAATTCCTCAGGAAATGCGGAAATCATATAAGTAATTGTGTTCTTTTACTCTTCAGTAGCTACGTAAGTACAAAACTCACCAAGGCAAACTTGTTAGCTTCTCTATAGAGAGTGTGGACAGCTGCATCAGTCACTTCACTTGGTTCCTCTCCTGGAAGGAAGGAGACTTGGAGTAGTACTGAGAACTGGCAAAAGCACCACTTGGCTACTAAATGAACAATACACAAAAACATTGTTGAAAGAGCCCTGTGGAAGCTACTGAGGTTTGCAAGCACAATAGGCTAAGGTAGCCTTGTACCCAGGCCTCCTCTCGCAGCTTTTTTCGTAGCCGTGGATTTTTTCCACGGCTGCGAAAAAAGCTGTGAGAGGAGGCCTGGGTACGAGGCTAAGGCCAAGGTACATCAAACCAAGTTAGTTTTGTGGTGCCTAGATGATAAGAAAGTAGTAAGCAGTGATGAACATCTTCATTTGGCATGTTTTAACCGCTAACTGAAAGTGCACTACAAAATTCCCGAGTCAATACTTTCGCTGAAAGCTATGCAATCTAAACTGCTTTGGACTGACCTGTTGCTGAGCATAGCCTTGAGTTGGATAGTTTCTGTTCAATATGCCCATTAAACACAAATGTTCACACAGTACATACTTCTAGTGTCCTATTCCAAGCTATATAATACGAGATATGCACCAGCAAACTTTGCTGATTTCACATTAGAGAGGTGACTATCTCCCGAATGGATTATCTCCCAAATACTACCATCTACCATTACAATCTAAACTGGGGGCGGATCTAGGATATTTTGAAGAGAGGCATCAGTCGTTCGATACCAGCATAGTCATAGCCTAGATACTGACATATGCACTACTGCTGGAGGTGCTGTGCATATATGGGGAAGTTGCAAAGCAGTTGATTATCTGTGTGACATGCAGTCTTGTAGCATCTCAAGTTAGCTGCGTTTACCAACTTAATGTTTGGACTGAGAAATAGATGCACACAGTGACTAACTGGCAGCTCTACTATAGAGTTCATTAGCTTCATAGAAAATAAGGTTAGTGCACGTACTCATAACAATTGCAATGATGTAATAATCAACAGACTGAAAGGGGGGAGCTGACCCCCATATATCCCTCCCCCCCCCCCCCCTCCCCCTGGATCCACTCCTATAAACTGACCAAATGGAGCAAACTATTACAAGCAATGAAGATCTTACAAGCAAAGTACAATAATAACCACAATTGTTTTAGCTAGAGCACCAACTATTGACCAATTTGGTGTTGAATCTCTATAGGTTGAAGTTTATGCACTAGATTAGTGGTGGCTGAATTGGCTGGCAACATAACACATCACTGCTTCCCATAACTCTCCCAGCTGGAGAAACATGACTTGGACAGGATATTATGTCTCCAAAACACCACACTGAGTGTGTGACTTTCAAAACTCGTGCAGGCAGTACGTAATGCCTAGTCACATGCATGCATGCATGCACATTAGCACAAGGTTACATCACAGGTTAATGTAGACCAGACATGTGTTGGTATGTCTCTGACTTCATTAGTGAACCAGACTGGCTGTCTGTAGAGTATAACACGTGTAACTGCAGAAAGCTGATGGACAACTGTACAAATGGGATGTACTCAGGCATATTACACATGAGCGTCAACTCCCTGTTCTACATCCAAGACTATATAAATATGGCTGTGGTATTATTGAGGTGGCTATAATATAGTGATCCATTAATATAGACATTGGTTTCCATTTCGTGTGTATCATTGTAACTGCAGCATACGATCTCGACTTCAGCGTCACACCAATGAATGCAAAACAAGACTGATGCTTCAAACCTAAAAACCACCCCACACATAAATCATCCAGCTGATGGCTGTGCTCAGCAACAGATCAGCCCAAGTGCTGAATCAGCAATTTCATAGTATTTCCAGTCCATACAGATAACAATTCCAGGATCTATGCAAGGCATCTAGCTTCCCTCCCAGATTCCAGTCCTCATCACGAGGAATGGGTTTGTGCCAGTGTAAAACACAAAAGAGGAAGCCAAAGCTGGGCACAAAGCCATACAAGATCTAGGAAGGAGGGAAAAGGCACTCAATACCAGAACCAAGACTAGTCTCCTGCCCAGACCATGAGGGGGAGGAGCCAAGGTCTGGGTATGAGACCTCATGGTCTGGGCACGAGGCTAGTCTGTATTACCAGACCCAGTGTGCCACTTTGGACAAAATGTCCTTGCATTTCCTTCTCGCCTATAACAGCATTTGGGCATGGTGGGAAAGTAATGCATGTCACCTGCAAGTGCTCAAGTCCTTACTCCCCTAGATTCCTTGAGTAATAAGGACAAGACTAGGAAGAATGAATTATGGTGAATCAGGATGGTGCAAGGGTTAGGGTTAGGGTTAGGGTTAGGTTATTCATACCTCTCTCTGCTCACCCGTTTCTCTGCTCACCTAGAAACTTTATACTTGGGAGTGCGATTACCCTTGATATATATACATACATAAATACATACATACATACATACATACACACACACCATCTTACCTCTGATCTGTGCAGCCTCTTGGAGGTACATTCTGATCCACAGCTTCTGTAGGGCTTCGTTGGGATAGAGGTTGTAGTCAGGATTGTCAATCCCTGGGAGGGGAGGGGGTGGGGGGGAGGAAGGGATGGGGGGAATTATGAGTGAAGGACTTACAGAAGGAGTAGAAGGAGTGAGAGACTGTAGAGAAATCAGATCATGAGTATGCTTACAAGGAGGTGAATCACAAGTGGTCACATACACACACACACACACTCACACACACACACACACACACGCACACACAAGGGCAGATGCTGACAAGGCTATATACGGTAGCTCACCTGCAAACTCACAGAAATGGTTTCCAATGTCAAAGGCCAGAAAGTTTGGTCCACCATATTCAAAGTCTATTAGAGTGACCGTACCTAAGTGTGTGTGCGTGTGTGTATGTGCATGTGTGGGTGTGTGGGGTATGTATTAAATAATTAATTTACATGTACGTATTAAATATTCAACATGCACTCAGATCCTAAATTCTCTCCAACACCCTTTAGCCACTTGAAAGCTCACAGCAACAATCCCATACGGGGTATCATACAGCAGGGGGGCTAGAATTCCCTCCCCCAAAGTCGATATTTATTACATGTACAGGCTTTTGGGGCCCCAGAAGCCACCAAAGTAATCTCAGAGCATCTAGCAGTTTTGGAGCACCACTCCACATGCATCATTTTTCCCACCCCCAGCGAAAATTCCTGTATGAACACCTGCCATATATACCTAACTTGGCAACACATGCACATGAATAAGAAGCTCACAAAGTTCCAAGTGAAGCCCACCATCTCACTTCCTATTTTGCCATAGAAATCACCACAGTGGCTTTGGCCAATACAGTATACTGGCAATGAAAGCTGATGACATCATTGCAATGGTATGCCAGTGTTGGCACAATACACACGCATTAGATCACCCAGCAACCAGCTACAACTGGCCAGGGTGAGGGGGTGGCTGTACATGCAGCTACTTGGGAATGTCACTGATTCAGAAAGTACATAATTGGCAGCTAAACAAAACTGTATTTAGGACAGAAGGGTTATACTTTGGAAGACTAAATGGGTGACATAATCGGATATACATGTATATGCATACCAGAGGTGGCGTTATCTTTCCTCATTCTGCAGTCACGGTAGCTGTTTGAGTGGAGGAGTTCCTAGTCCATGCACCAGCAAGTAAATATGTGGTGTAAAACCATCACTACTGGCTCAAAGCCTGCTAATGTTTACTGTCTTTTAGTAGCTTTGAGCAAAGGGCAGCCAGGTGGCATGGGGAAGGTGACTGGGCTTACAGTGCTTACAGTGGAGCCTGTCTACAAGCAACAGGAAGGACAGTTGGAAAAAATGGCAAAAGAAATGGGGACAATAATTCATAAAAGTATCGTGGTGTCGTTCCTACCTTGTTTGGTTGCTTTTTATTGATACATATGTTTACTTTTTGTGACTCTATACATACACATTCCACTGTAAACCCAATTACGATACCTCTAGTCTTTCACTTCTCTAATCACTTCCCTCTCCCTCAACAGCCAACGGAAGCAAATGTACATACATGCACGTAGCCTCACAAGCCACTGCCAAGAAAAGAGTGAAGGAAATTTGGAGAACAGAAGGCACAAAGGTACAAGGTTTCAGACTGTGACGGTCTGGGTAATGGCCAATTTCCTGCAGTGATACACATACCAGGCTACCACAAATATATCTCCTTTCATTCCTGAGTATTCAAATTAAGCTCATATCGTAAAGTTCCAGGTACAGTAAGGCCGTATCAATACTGATCGTTTATCAGTATAGGAGCCGATATCAGAGATATTGGTATCAGACTATAATCAGTAGTACATGCAGCCCATATTCACGTGACTTGTAGCACAAGCACATGGCCTCAGAAGTCAGAAGTCACTCCTTGGGTTGCTAGGGCTTGCTACTGAGGGCTCACAAAGTTCAATTTGGGTGCATTTCAACATGTAGTGAAACAATGTCTCCAGCAGAAGATAGAGAATTGCAGCTGCCTTTTAACAGGTCCTTGCCCCCTTAAAATAGTTAAATCAATGTACATGTACCAGGTCCACAGTCAGCAAGTGAAGCATGTGGGCCTGGGAATGAGGCTAATGATTGGCCACCAAAGCCACTCACTCACCTTCCTCGCTGTTGTAGATGAGGTTTCTGTGTAGCATGTCATTGTGGCAGAACACGACTGGTGACTGGCAGCAGCTGGTCTCAGTTTTCAGTCTCTCTAGCTCCTGGCTTAGGACTGACAGTGAACCAATCGTGCGACGGAAGCTGTGTGTGTGTGTGTGTATGTGTGTGTGTGTGTGTGTGTGTGTGTGTGTGTGTGTGCGTGCGTGTGTGTGTGTGTGTGTGTGTGTGTGTGAGTGAGTGTGTGTGTATGTGTGTGTACATGTGAGTGAGTGAGTGTGAGTGAGTGTGAGTGTGTGAAACATAATTAAATGGCTGCCCAGTACATAGGTTCTTATGACAGTGCCCCATAACCGGAAGCTTCTCCTAATTAGAAACTCCTTCCACTTTATAAAACTGAAGCTCCACCCCTTAATAAGACAAAAGCTCCGCCTACTGACCGCCAAAAGGATATAGTTGTTTACACAACATGTGCTCATCAATGTTGAAATAATTGAGTCCCAACTTCACAAGCTGTGAGTGTAACCAGGAAAGTAAACATCGAAACGACAATGTTAATCCGTTAGCAACAACCATGAATTCCCAGTTTCTACTGGTTCCATTAAAACTCAGTATCATGCTGTGCCACACACTGTGCCATTAAAACTCAGTATCACGCTATGCCATGCACATTCTAATTAAAGAAACAAGTAAACCACTTAATCTATTAGGACTGCACATTCAGTTCATTCCAAGGTGATGTCACGGTGACATCATTACAACAGTTACTTACATACTGTACCATACACTGAAGTAGAGTGTGACCAAAATGGTATAGTGTAGTAATTGCAAATGATCACGTAGATAGCTAATGCTGTTCTGCTATTCGTAGCAGAGGTTCTGCACTGCTTCTAGTACAGCAAATCTGTCAACGGAACTTTTTGAAAACGACAATAGAAATAATCATTGGAATCACAGCCATGTACCATATACTACTGCACACCGTACATTATTCTAGCTTTGCTCTGATTGGTCATCCCACATGCCAGACATCCATGCCATAGGACCGAGCGGTATATTCTATTGTCCCCATACCATTCTTCGGCAGGACGAGTAGAGATCTGGGTACGAGACTGACACACTCTAAGAGAATTCATAGTAATAGTTCAATCTCAGGATCAGGGGCAAAATCAGGCTGACACTGGACCTAGCCTCGTTATGGTAATCAATGAGTGTAATACTGGTATGCTCAGTGTGTATGAAAACACAGCTGTTGTCAGAGGAACGAGACTGTTGCCAGCTGTCGCTACACCATGATGCTGATCATCTTTCAGGCAGTAACACAATATAAACATATTAGATGTGGGATCAACAAAACAAGGAAATTTCATGCCTGCACACGTGTAAACTATCGCACGTCAGATTTAGTTTATCCTCTGACTTACGTACGTCATAACATAACTACTGCAGTAACTCGATATGCATACAGCATGTGAGGAAAGTATACCGTATATATACCTTGGTAGCAATCGGAATACAAATTATGACAGGCAAAATAAAGTTCAGAGTTCAGTTCAAGGATTGCAGGGAGAGAATCTAGCACCTTGAGTAATACGACCTTCAGAAAGTGATCAAAGGTGAACAAATACACTTGGGGAAGGTCAACTTCAGAGGTTAGAGGTCAGTTCTTGGCCCCTAGTAATCAAGTTACAGCTGTCAGTTACAGCTGTCAGTGTACACAATATTATGGCCATGCAGGGTCATCCTGATGTGTTGCACAGCCTTCGGGCCAAGTGATAAAATTCGATTTTTCTGAGTGCCTGGACACACGAGGCTATATGACTCTGTGCTTAATACAATAATTGTGTCAATGATACAATGTATAATATTTAAGGCATCCATTATTATTAATTACAAGGAGCTCCCCGTGAACCGCTTATGGAAGTGTGGAATGGCAGATGCCCCACACAACATGAAATTGCTGATAATGCAAACACTGAAAGTGCTTCCCTCCAAATCGCATACAGTTGACCGTGTGAAAATATTTCACGGTTGGCTGTGGCCCTGCGTGAATAATTTGTGATAAGCCGTGTAAAAATAGCCGGACCATCTGCTAGCACACAGTACCACTGGTGACTCACTGATGTGGGGCTCACTCACACTCACACTATTGTAAGTAGCTTTCACATAAACCATTTATGGAAGTGTGGAATGATAAATGCCTCACACATTATGAAATGGCTGACAATGCAAACATTGAAAGTGATTGCCTTCAGTCTGGCTGCAGCTATTGTAAGTAAGGGGCTGGGAGAGTGGGGAGGAAATACACACTGGGGGACCGAAGTTTGTAGAAACAATGCCAGCTAATCTGCAGTGGAGTGCACACCAGAGGGGCCAACAGACTCACACCCTGACTATACTCCGATGGGAGGTGCAAATGGTTTCTGGATACGTACCTCAAAAATTGGGTAAGTGGCCACAGCAGACTCACTGTAGACTTACTCTTTCCAGCCAGCTCCTACAATGGCTACCTGATCATGAGGAGGCTACGTTGTCAGATGGCGATGAAGGAGCAGTACTTCAGCTTTCTCGTTCACGAAACAGTAAATTTGACCTCACAGTAACACCTTTGACCCCCTGTCGGTGCAGTTTTGCATTGCGTCATGTGAACTTCACGTAGCCCCCTTCAGATTAGTGTTAACTTTATCTCAAGAAAAATTGGCTGGTATAGCTTGCATGCAATAATTAAAAAATTGAGACGGACAGAAAATTTGTTGAATTCCACCACTGCAGTCTTGCTTGTTTGCTGCAGTTTGTTATACACACACAATGTATACGCAGCACTTAGCATGCAGTACTTGAATGCCAAGTTTGTTTACCATTCACGGCAGGACTTACAAAGTTACAGAAATTAATAATTGCAAGATTTCTTAATTGCCACCACCAGCTGCCCAAGCTACCCAGTGACTACCAGCTGCCCAGTGACTACCAGCTGCAACAGTCTAATTACTGAAAACAGTTTAGTCTAAGTGTCAGTGACTCCCCTGCCATTCTCCCATCCCTCAGGAGGCTAGCTATATGCCAATGTTTTACAACACTCCCCACTCCTCTACATAACAATCACACATTAGCATAACACTCCACATGCATGGGCATTTCTGTGGGCGGCTGCAGGCAGCACTGACCACAAAAGCAGCTAGTTGTGACTGTACCCCGGCCATCCCCACATAATTTGTCTCACATCTATGGGATGACTTCTCCGACTAAAGTAGGTGACCTTCGACAGCGTGGCCTGGGCACGAGGCTAGGCACAGGCTTACATAAGTATACACCAGTTACTGATCGTGATAGTCATAGTGAAATACCCTCATGGCTATGTTTGGTGGCGCATTGCCAATGGCAACTGGTCACATGACTGATAGTGACCAATCAGTTGTTACCATTGGTGGTGCTTTATGAAAGTGACTCCAATACAGACAGTGGATTAATTGAGCTCTTGTGTTGATAGGAAACCAAACAAGAAGCTATTAAACAAGCAGGGAAACGTGTATGAAGATGATGCACCAAAGACATATTTGCCAACTCCCGAAGACTCTCTTCCTTCATGCCATCAAAGACGTGCAATGGTGCGGCTACCTCATTAGCAACGGGTCAGTTGAGGGGTTTCTAATTGCTTGCCAACTCTATAGGTCTTCATCTCACTTGGTTGGCTTTACACCAGAGATCTGGGCCCAGCCAGCGGGAGACTAGAGAATTTCAAAGGCTTGAAATCAATCATAGTTGTTGAGAATGCGCTCATCAGTTATTTTCCTACTAATAACCTCTTCTTAATAATTGCGACACACCCATTTCCCACTCTCTGGGATCACACAGCCTGAAAACAGCATGTTTACCATCCTGGTTTTAGCACATACCATATACATCCTTAATTTTGCGAGAGATAAATTTCCACGATTGAATGCATGACTGTGACATTTAATATTTTACAATGCTATATACATACATGTACACATAACCTTGAACCACAAATTTAAATTCTATTGGTTACGTGCACTGGATAGAATTTTTTCAAAAATTTTGTTCCATAAAATTAAGTATGCACATATATGGTGTGCGTAGCACTGGCCACCATAACCTCTACCATTGGCCACCATACCTTGTCTACGTAGCCCTTTTGACGTGAGAAAAAAATCTCAGTATAATAGACAACAGTACTGGCCACAATAATCTCGTCTACTTTGACGTGAAAAAAGCTCTCAGAATTAGTATGTAGCCAAGCCAAACACCCAGGACAGGCCTGGGGATGGGGTACAGAGGTGCAACCCTAAAGAGCATCTTTGGGTTAAATTTACATACATGTCAGGGTTCTCCCTGGGGAAAAAAAAAGTAGAGTAGTAAGGGCAGCTACCTCGACTGTTAATTCAGAGGCTTACTGGCGTGCACTGTAGCGGTGTACTGCGCACCTGATACCAAACCTGCAGCTTCTTTTTCTGTGCAGAGGTTTGTAATTTTGTTGTCCCAGGGCTGTGGCTCTCAAGTGCTTGATTACATTAGGCTGCCGGCCAACAGTTTACACAGCCTGCAAACCTCTGTGCCTTTGCACACCCAACACTGACTGCAGACTAAACAGACAATGACACTCCAAAGTTTTGACAGATAAGTGGTGTGGTGCAGCACAGTGCCAAATAGGCATTGGCGAGCACCTTCTAGCATAGCAGCATATTCTGGCATAATAGGGCAATAAGTAATGATTTCTCTGTACACATCATAGCATGACTTTATAAGTAAAAATTACACTTCTTACTTGCTGCAATGCACCATTGCGTGATGGCAAGACAACTATACGAACAAAAATTGGACAATATTCACTTTCTGTTGTGCTGTAACATAGCCATAGAGCCATGCTGTCCCACATGTACTGTGCACGTATATACGTAATTATGCCATATGGTAGTCACTGAGCATAATGGGAGGGATTTACCAGCAATGCTGGCATAGCATAATAGGGCAAAGGTTGAGCATAATTCGCCAGTGCCTAGCGCCAAATAGTCTCGTTTCCAGGCGCTCGAATTTTACCACGTGGCCTGGGAACGAGGCTAAGCGCCAAACAGCCATAGAGAGGACCCTGCATGTGCTGTAGGTAGACCATTTCACTGCATTAGCTAGAATGTTTAGGGTTTAGATTGTTACACAAAGGGTATGTACTAATACATGTATGTAGCAGCTGCACCCACTGAAAGGAATGTGCGGGGGCACTCCAGCTGGATGGAGTGGGTTAGAATTGCCAGCAGTATGCAGGGGAGAGTAGGTATCTCAGTAAACAGAGCTATTGTCAGCGCTGGGCGCAGACTGGCCCGGCCTCGCAGTTCATGTCATGTGTGCCAACAGGCGTGACTATATGGCAAAGGAGGACAAATGGAGAGAGGTGTTGCTATCCTTCACTACTCCTTCTTGCACAGCTGGGGCAACATGCTATTCAACACAACAGCACTTCTATCCATATGCACTCAAAAGGCACATAATTAACGAACCTGCTTGGGGTTCATAATTCAATCATTCCATTTGAGTTTCCCCCCAGATTATATTTTTATCAAGCAAGTTATGACATCAACACACCTTTTAACGTAATCATGGAGGATAAAAGTGACGGAAGCACAAGCAAACTACAAGCATCTTCTATACAAGAAAACATCAAAGCACACGCTGTGTATTTTCTCCACTTTAGCTCCCCCCCTCCCCCTCACCTTTCCCAGCCTTACTTGGAAATTTGATTTGATCAATACCCAGAATAAACTAATTAGTCTGAGTGTCTGGAAATTCAACCAAGTTAAATATATCTGGGTCTTTGATTGGGGCGCACTTCTTACAAAGCAGGTTTCTAGACTACGCTGCTGATGGGGTCTTCCATGCAATGTCCTTGGCGTGTGCTAATTGCTCAGTTTGTCACCAGCAGATGTATATACATGTATGGTGGCACAAGATGATAGCTGATACATATATAAGCATGGAAGATATCACCACCATTTACCTGATCTACTGGTGACATCAGTGAGTGAGTCCAATAAAATTTGTCTCTTCTTGTACAGGTAAATTAACGGCAATACCTTTAATTAGAGTCCAAAAAGGTGAACAAATTACTGTAGTCAAACTTGACACTACGTCCAAATACACATCATACATGTTACAGACACTCAACAGAGAGACTGACGTGACTTAGCTATAGCTATGTATATGGCAGTCAATTGGCTTCTAATCACCCAATCGCTGTTTGTCAAACTTCAGGAATGGAAATCGAGAATCAGCTTATTTACATGTACATGTGCCTATTGCTGTTGGGAAAGAGAACGAGACATGTGGTTTTGGAACCAGACCAAGTCCTGTGATCAGGGACACCCAAAGCTGATTATGTACTGGGAAGTGGGAACCAGACTAAGACATGTGGTTTTGGGATAAGATAAAGTCCGCGAGTCAATTATAGTCAGACTAATCACATATAAGACATGAATTGGTAGCTCCGAATCGCCCACAGCTGCCTGCTGAGGGATCAGATGAGATATGTGAATTGGGAATTAGACTAAGTCCTACGGTTTGGGGTCACCCCAGTTGCCTGCTGGGGGATCAGACTGAGATATGTGAATTGGGAATTAGACTAAGTCCTACGGTTTGGGGTCACCACAGCTGCCTGCTGGGGATCAGACTGAGATATGTGAATTGGGAATTAGACTAAGTCCTACGGTTTGGGGTCACCACAGCTGCCTGCTGGGGGATCAGACTGAGATATGTGAATTGGGAATTAGACTAAGTCCTACGGTTTGGGGTTGCCCACAACTGCCTGCTGGGGGATCAGACTGGTTTGACCCTCAAAGGTACCAGCTATCCAAAGAATCTCAGGAATGCAAATTAAAATGCCCACCGTGAAGCCCTCATGCAAAGGTAGGGAGCCATTCAAATTTCAAATCCCAAACCACTAAATATCAAATTACTCATGTGGTGTGTTGTTTGTTTGTCTGTTTGTTTATTGTTGAAACGTGATCCTGACAACTAACTTCTAATTAAAGAAATAGCCCACAGCAGAGGGTAACCTATGACACAGTGTGACATCATCGAGTGTGTACACTAGCTGTGGAAGACGATACCAAATATGAATGCTAGAAGAGATGAGTCAGACTATACTGTGAACACATATTGCACTAGCTAAGTCTAAGTCTGGGGATATTTCGACTGGTCTGCAGCATCATAAGTCATATTAGTGAGTTACAGCTGCCTCCATTCAGAGGTACCACTGTGATAGTGTTGCAACTCGATGGTCCAGCTTAATATTCCAGCAAATCTTGTTCTGTTTCTCAATTGTACTTCCTGTATATGTGCTACAGCACTTTTCTGCTTTTGAGCTAGTGGGTATATTGGCATGTAATGGAAAGATATCATTATGCCTCACACCCAGGCCTTCCTCACCAGATCCTCTCTTAAGATAAATCTGGGTGAGGAAGGCCTCGATACGAGTCATAGATTCCAAAGTTAGTGGACAGGCGCAGCACAAATGACCTTTGTACCCCCTACATAACCAATCTCTGTTCCAAAGTGTACATGTACCATAAACAGTCAGATAGATGCTACATGTCTGACGAACCAGACAGGCACAGCATAATTGACCTTTGTACCTCTACATAATCATCCCTATGTTCCAAAGTGTACCATCAGACAGTCAGATAGATGCTACATATCTGACGAACCAGACAGGCACAGCATAATTGACCTTTGTACCTCTACATAACCAATCCCTATGTTCCCACCAGACAGTCAGAAAAATGCTACATGTCTGACGAACCAGACTCCTTTGAACAACACAATGAAAACATCTCTACATCAGGCCAGGGGGCAAGGGTGCACATGCACTACATAAACTAGCCACCTTGTGATGTGCATGTTCAAACAGTGTATTTGCTCTGTGAACAGGTGCACTTGATTCAGTTATGCTCTGTGCTTAAGATCCTTTGAGACGACTGGTGTGTTCCACATTAAAAGAACGTCAAACTCATATTCAGTGGATAATTTTTACAGGTGTAATACCGTTCAAGAAAAGTACGTAACTGCCATGGATGTCTATAATCAGACCCATACATGTACGTCTTGGTCAGTTTCCTGCCTAGGCCTTGGCTCCTCCCCCTCATGAAGTGGTCTGACGTGTCACATTCAAGAGCTGGCTTCAATGAGTGGAGCAATGCGTGATTTAAGGTCTTGACGTCATAATTTTTGGATTTTTCGGCACTTCTGGGTGAAACTTACCTTTGTACATGTCCCATGGCTTGATATTATATGGCCCTGCCTCTGTCAAAATGGTTTAAGCAGCATAGAGAGCAGTATCATGAGGAGTTCATAACCCGGGTATGGGGTTCTGGTATCATCTAATTAACCTAACCACTGCCAAAACTCAGTATACATGTACTACAATTTCAATGAAACTCGAGCCGACGAAACAAGCTCTTGGAAAGCCAAACCATTTCGTGAGGGGGGAGGAGCCACAGTCTGAATGCCTAAGCATCAGCATTTCAAACACACATTTTTTGTGCGTGATGATCGAGAGAAGAGAGGTAGTAATCAAAGTCCTAAAGTGGGCGTGGTATTTCGGCTAGATATATAGTCTCACATGTGGTCAGGGGCTGGTACTAGTCTCGTTCCCAGACCCTCCACACACAACCCCGCCGAAAAATTCGTAACGAATTTTCCGACGGGATGCGTGTGGAGGGTCTGGGAACGAGACTAGACTGGTACGTGAGACCACTAGATGTGATGATACTCACCATTCATTCTTCTTGGGGTCTGTGTACTGTTTAGGCAGTAAACCCAGCCACTCGTCACATTTTGCCCACACCTGGGGTTTTTGACCCCTGAGGGGGGCAGGAATTTCTACCGCGTGTAGTTTTGCCAGGGCCCGGGTCGTCCTCCTCATCATGGCTCTGTCCTGCATCTCCTCGACCTCAAAATGACGACCCTTTGCAAAGCCATAGCAGAGGCCATTTTTGAGACGGCAGTAGAGCGGAGGGATGAGACCGGCCTGGTTTAGAGCGACCATCACTATGGTCTCTGTGGTCCGGTTGATGAATATCTCCGTGCCTTGTCCGTCTATGCGAATCATAACTATGTCTTTGTTTTGTTTTCCTTCTTCATAGATGCCTGCAAGAAAGTTGCTTATCCCTCCAGTGAACACGGTATGACCCAGCTTGTCCGGATTCCAGTCGGGTCGGACAACTGAAAGCAGTTTTGTCCGGAAGGCGTCTACATAGTTGGCAGAGTTCAGTTCAATGGGTAAGTTCTTACAGGCGAATCTATCATCCACGGGGAATTCTTCTACTCGTGGCGGCTTGCTCATGATGTTCATCCACATGGATCGGCGTGCTTTGTCTTCAAAACAAGATTTCCGGTTCCACGTGCAACAACGCCCCTCTACAATTAATTACGATCAATGGTTGCTAGGGGCGTGTCCAATTACGTAATATCAATTCCGGAGGGGCAAGTACGTACACGCGGCCCAAGTACGTGCACGCCGAAACAGAGAGAACTGTAGGACATGATCTTACCGAGATTCGCTGCCATCAGAGGGTCTCTTTTACAGTTGCAGCTATATACTTATGCACTTGCGAGCTCGCACGTTAAATAGAATTACGTCATTCGCCACGCCTACTTGCGCATGGCATATTAGATTTCCAGGTGCCCCAGTACCTAATCATATTCATTAGGTGATTGGTATCTATCAACAATCTTGCGGTATAGTTCACAGAACTTAGTAGTTTTGTTTATATATTTAGCAATGAATCTGCAGTAAAAAGTCAACGGCGTAGTGTAAGTAAGTAGTATATATGACACGCTAAAGGTCGTTGCTAAGCACTGTCATGTACCTTAGCGTTGCCTGTTGATTACTGTTAGTTTCAATACTTGCAAAGTTGTGAATTAGCAAGCCACGGAAGTTGTTCAGTCAGTTCCAGAGCTGTATTATTCGTCCACTGATGGTCATCTTTGTGAAACAAAGCTGAATATATTATCATCAAGTCCCAAACCGCCAAAGGCAATGACGATTGGAAGTGAATCGTTGTCGCCCATCTCCTCTAGAGAGGGCACGGATGAAGACTTACCTCTGAAGTCCAAAGTCGTACTGTCTGCAGACTTCTCCGAACTTCATAAAGACAGCTGCAAGTTTGTGCAGTCGGTGAAAGTATGCCTGACTGCCACAGAACTCGTGGTTCTGAAAAGATCATCGGAAAAGGCTGTCAAATTTTCACAGGTGCGTAAGCACCCACTGAAGACACTTCAACTCTCGCCCCACGAGATGGTACCCAGTGCAGTAGTTGTCGAAATTCCAGGCACCGTACTGCGCTATGTCTACCAGCTCGAGAACGGCAGCGACCTGAAGGAGTGGCTAGCAGAGGTCGCAAAGTGCCGAGAAAGCGTGCAAAGTAGCCGACCAGAATCAAAGACGAAGAGCTGTGAAATTCCACGCCTCCACAAAGTGAACGAACTCCTATCTGTCTATGGGGAAGAGACGCAGAGGTCCTATAGCTCTCCAAGTACCCCCATCCCCCGCTTTATCGACTACACCAGCACCTCCAACGGAGATGATCTGAGTAGTGGGGTATCGACTCGTTCCACTACTCCTGAAATCCGTTCCCTGAGCCAAAATGATGCTGCTGGTTGCTGTACTGATGGAGTACTGGTGGAGGATTCAAACAGGCACTCCATTGCACCGGCTGCAACTCTACCTTTTACTAGCCAAAGCACGGTGGAGCAAGCTCAGAGAAGTAGGCTGCCCCCAAAGATGACCCGAGCCGGAAGTGTAAGATCGTTTCGGCATCGCAACGTCAAAGAAAAGAACCATGACCGTCGGAAGGGGAAGCAGAAACTCAGAGCGTCGGTCTCAGACTTTCCCAGCCTGGAAAAAGATGGCAGTACATTTGAGAATTTGCAACAATTCGTCTTGTCCGTCTCACCTCCGTCTTCCCCTCCACCGAGCGGAGACTTCCATTCACGTTTTCGTCACATCCAGATCCGAAAGGGTCGCACAAAGTTCTCTCCTCGCATCGCAAAAGGTAGATCTGACTCACTACCGCATTCAAATCTCATCCAACAGTGCACAGATCCTAAGACGAATGGGTCACACTCCTCCACCCTGCCTCGGAGGAACTATCCCACGAAAGACATACGGGGGGAAGACGTGGTCAGAACTGCCCCCAGTAGCCCCGTGCCCAAACCGGCGAAGTCACCCAAACTGTTGAAGAACCTGAAGATATTGCATCGACGGTAAGTATTTGTGGGACAGCTCTAAATTGTATTCCCATGTACCTGCACGCTTTTATTTACCATAAAGAGTCAAGGGTGAACACGGTACCAAGCCTTCATGTGTGTGTGCATTACTTCATGGTTTTATCATCTCTGTAATGCCGGGGACATTGTGCTCCAACTCCATGTAATGTAGAAGCCCTGTTGTGGCCACTGTGCAGTCATGCCGGACACCATTAATCATTACCATAGAGGTGGCGTGATGGAAAGTTCTTTTTCCTCGCTGTAGCCTTGGGAAAGCTGTTTAGAGCATGTCGTATGCCCACCTCTGTGCTATGTTGTATTGCATGTAATTTAGAAAAATCTGTGATGCCTGTAAAGCAGTTTAGAGAAGGGCTTTGTAATAAGATAGCACATATATTATTACAGCATCAGTGTATCCCGAGTACTGGCATTGCTCAGGCTTTTGTTTGTAGAAAATAAAGAAGGGATGGGTTCATGAGCACAACGTAATAAGCTTTAAAAAATACTCAAGAGTGGGTTTACGTGGAATAGACCTAATTAGACTCAGGGGTGCACTTATACTAAAAGGTGGGTTTATTCTCAGGGGTGGGCTTATACTCAGAGGGTGGGCTCATACTCAGAGGGTGGGCTTATACTCAGGGACAGACTCTCAAAAGTGAGATTATCTCTCCTCAAATAGGTGGCAGTCTTCCGGCGGTAACATCAAGGCCCACATCATCGAAGCCCTCAGAGAACCTAACTCTGCCTTGTCATCCCCCGTTGCTGACGTCTCTCCCTGGCCCTGCCCCCTCCACGCCCTTCCCCCCAGGGCGTTGGCAGAAGAGCTGACCCTAATGGATGCCGAGATGCTACGGAGGATAGCACCCCATGAACTTCAGGACGGTGCGTGGATGGATAACAAAACCAAGGTGAGAATTGCGTGTAATTTGGCTACATGTACCTGAAAATTATGGTGTGCCACTGAGTGTGTGACTGGTGGTGCTGGTGGTACTTGTGCAGTGTTTGTTGTGCTACGGTTGCTAGGCAATCACCAAGGTCAGTAACCGGTAAAAAAGATTCGGCAGCAGGAAAATGATGACCGCCGTTCTCAAAGCCTCGGACTGGCTGGTCAGCTGAGTAGCGCGTTAAATGCAACTCAATTCCCCCGAGGCTCTCTGCATGGGATACCATGTATGCGCTAGTTAGTATCTAAAGTCTCCGATATAGAAGTTGGTATAATTGATCAAAGCTATCCGAATGTCTATTTTATTAGGACTAGAAGCCAACTTGGCTGCCAGTGGAACACATGTACATGTACACTAGTTGTGACACCACAATTACAACTTGCAATTAGTCTGTTGCTGTAGGTTCTTCACAGCTTGTAGAGGTACACGTACCGGCTTGTAGGTCTACAGATTTTAAATTGAGTAAGGAAAAAGAAAGCCCATTTCAAATAATCCACAGCCCATCTGTTCCACCACTGCCCGATCCTATTTTTTTGGCTTCCTCTATCGCACAAGGTGCTCACGAACGCACGAGCAGCTGTAGCTCTCGCATTCTTCGTGTGTTTACTAACTGCAAATTAACTATGGGGTGTAAGTGTAGTACACGCCTCCTCATGCGAGCTAATGTTTACATAGCCGGGCGGCGGATTTCACATGTAGGCATGCCTCGTGAGACTGAGAGCGTGCCATCGCGTTGTGGGGTCGTTTGTGTAGTGGCACATACTCCCTGGTTA
Source organism: Phakellia ventilabrum (assembly GCA_963921505.1). Classification (NCBI taxonomy): domain Eukaryota; kingdom Metazoa; phylum Porifera; class Demospongiae; order Axinellida; family Axinellidae; genus Phakellia; species Phakellia ventilabrum. Next base: position 5,478,802 of record OY997382.1, read on the forward strand.
TGCTAAATAGGACCAAACGAGGCACATCTGTGCTGCAGTACTCGGTACGGTGAGACTCCCTACCCCTACTTGTCCTGTCTCCTACGGACCACATGCGCTACACACGAACCAGGGGGAGTGTCTGCAGCATTGTTATTTTAACCCTTTGCTAGTATAACTGTTTGCGAACACACCCCTTTACATGTGCATGTAGGTTAGAAGAGTCCATAGGAGTTTACAAGAAGGCTATAGCTTCCTCTTTGCTTCCTCTGTCGGACCCATGGGTGCTTCTAGGAAGGCCAGTTAGCAAAATACTGTTTCTAGTTCCCTTAAATGAATATTGTAAGAGATACACGTATGGGTGCTTAAAGGAAGTCCACATAAACACACTGTAAGAGCCCATAGGTGCTTGTAGGAAGGCCACATACTTGTAGCACATAGTATGGCTGTTTGTAGGAAGGGCATATATCACACTGTAAGAACCCTTGGGTGATTATAGGAAGGCAACATACTTGTAGCACATAGTATGGCTGTTTGTAGGAAGGGCACATACATAGCATACTGTAAGAACCCTTGGGTGATTATAGGAAGGGCGCATAGCACATTGGGTGTAAGGCCATGGAGATACATGTATTTGTATCATGATGCTGTTAGCGGAATACATAGGAAGACCAGTAGCAGTATGCAGCCCAGAGATACAGTGGTTTGCTGTTCGCCACGTGTTGGGCAAGAGAGTAGGCAGTGAGTCTACAGCTTACTAAAATTCCTCCAGAGGGTGTTGCATGTACTTCAGCAAAAACTTGCACCTGCAATGTTTTTCGCTATACGGCATAAACTTACAGCCTCAGCTGGTGCTACAGCCGCCAATCTCTACTCTCTGAAGGGGTGATGGAGCCTGTCTGCCTTTGGGCCTACCATAGTTTACTACAGGTAGTAGTGAAGTCTGTCTGCCAGTCACTCTCAGCCATTTTTCAGGCTACACAGCTGTAAGGGGACACTAGAGAACCGTGACTGCTGCCAGCAAGTCTGTCTGTATGGAATATCAGATCAAGAGAGCTTTGCTCTTAATTTCTAGGAAAATTTCCCCAGGCTGGGGATGGGGGGTTCACCAACAGGTGCGTTGTAGTGGTACACAGGAAATGCCATTGGTGACCTGGTCGCTTTGTGTGCTCCGGTGCACTGGTAGACTGACTAAGGTGTGTGCTCCACACCACAGCATGTACGTGCGTACATGTACATTGTATCTACAGGCAAATGCAAGTACGTACATGTACATATACACATACATGTGCATATATAGTTATTTGTTACATAGATAAGTGTACGTACATACATGTAGGACCTTTTTGTTACCTTTTGGGCAGCAAGTGTGCCTTATAATTATAGGCACTGCATTATCTGAGTCATATGCACGGTTTGATATATGCGGCTACATGTACATATTATGTTCATGTAAAATTACCCGTGTGAGAGTATACCTGGTATGTGGAGTCTGGTAATTGATAGGATACCCAATACCCTGGGCAGGCCTCCAACTTCCAATCTTGTCTTTGTTGAACTATTCCTGAGCTTCTCTGTGATTAGCTAAGAATTCCATCCTGCCTTTGCATCAGATAAAAGGAATCGTTGGTTCCTGCATGCCTGCCATTATCTCTCTATGTGTGTAGCCTTAATACCTTCCTCTCTATCCTGAATACTATGTTGCTAGCGACTGAAATTTCCCCCTCCCTTCTCCTCTAATCTAACCCCACAGCACAAGCTAGCCCCCAATGTGATGGCGATGGTAGAGGCCTTCAATCGGGTGGCTCTCCTGGTGCCCACCGAGATCCTACAAGAGACCACACCCCAGGCAAGGGCGAAAGTCATCTCCGTCTTCATCCAGGTGGGTATGATATCATGATTACATCATTGCACTATTGTAGGTTTTAGAAGTAACTTCATAAGACCCTATAAGGAGATCAGCCATGTACAAGTATTCGAACAAGGGAATGTCTGTAAATATACCCCTTGGGCTGTGTTCTGTAACCTCCCTTGCACAATTAGTAAATACTGCCAGTTCAGCTGTTCTGTGTAGCAGATGTGGTTTGTATCTTCAGTGATGTGAGAGAATAAACTGTGTACACACAGTACACCCACCTTCTGTATAATGCCCCCTGTTGTGCTACACTATTGTCATGCCTACATGATGATGGGTTTTAGTTTTCAAAACACCTGAGATTGGGTGCACTGGAGTCGTATTTCGCATGCGTAAAGCCAAGTTTACCCACAGAGGTACAAAGCTGGATCATTAGCTACTGATTGCTAAATCCAGGCTCACTCATTGGTCATTTCGAGTCATGTGACTAGCAACAGAATCGCTTATGCTCACGGAAACTTGAGAAGTATCTCTGACAGTAAATTTCCACCTAAAGTCTTCTGAACAGCATTTCCCCAAGTTCAAGTCAGTGCCAACTCTGATCTAGTGCCAGCGCTGTTAGTGGTGTGAGGACGGCATCTGCTTGATTCCTTTCTCTGCAAACAAAGTTATTATGTCAAGGACTTGAGTAAATGGCTCTTTGCTGAGTTTGGTGGTGTGTTTTAATCACTCTTTTGGAGTTTCACCAGACAGTAGTGACTGACGGAGGTATTCCGATGGAAGCATCACTGGACAGTGGTGACTGACGCACATGTTGGTGCCTGTTCTGAATAATAGTTGCTTCCTTCCTTCCGGGGTAGCAAACATGCATGGCATGTTACTAAGTGACAAAAAAATGTAGCAAAAAATGTGAATCTGATTGACACTTCAAGGTTTTTTTTGTGTGAATAGAAATCTGACCTCTGTATTTTGTTAGCAAGTCCTGTGGTCTCTTAATGGTGAAGTACAGAAAGCCATGTACAGTGCATGTTACTAAGGGTCATGAAATGTTAGGATCTGATGGGCAATCCCATGTAATAGGAGTCTGACCTTTGTATTTTGTTAGCGAGCTCCTTTGATCTCTGGACGCAGTACTGAAAGCCTATGCATTCATTCATAAATTTCATTCAAGGGCAGCAGAGCAGGATGAGCTATTGGCTGTTGCACAACATCCAGAGTCCATACACCCTCCTCTCCTCCACCTCTCTCTCATTAAGCATGCCACAAGCACATCATCCCACGCCGCCGTGTTCAATGTTCTGTGGACTGGCATTCGAGGCATGCCAGCTGAGGGGATTGGGCCAATTCCCAGGACAGTAGAAAGTTTATGTGTAGTTGCTGTAGCTGATATGGTGGTGATGTGGGTATTCATTTTCTACGCTTACTGCTTGGCCCGATTGACCAGAGGACGGATTGCTTTTGTGATTAATTAGCTGAAGGCACCACAATTAGTGTTAGTGGCTGCCTGCAGTTCTGGATAGGATATTTGTTACGTATCAAATTGTCTTTTGGTCATACGTGTACGTGTGTGGCTTTTGTTTGGTATTATGAGATCAGTGAGCTCGCCTGTGCGTCACGGTATACAGCAAGCAACTACATGTGCCTACGTGTACATTACATGGCTATGAGAACATGACACAAGCAACTTCACAAGAAACTTCATAAATGTGGAATTGACGCTGATTGTTACCTGCTTTGAAGGACGTAGGCCTTTAGTTTATTGCTTATTGTTTGTCATTTCTGAGGCCTGTCGTAGCCATAACAACCGCTACCATGACATCAAGGTTATAATTATCATCCATGGATCTTTCTGGATGCTAGAGTTGAGAAGGTCATTTTCCAACAAGCCATTGTGTACCCTCATTAGGTAGGCTGAGATCAGATCAAACACAGCCATGGGATTCCCTCAAATGGGAGTTTTAGTCAGGTGTTAATGGACACAAATAAATCACTCTTTTTATTGCTATTAACACCTGGTATTCTTATTTGCTGTCAGCCTCATTTGGATTCCATTCTGCAATTGGCCAGGCAGTTCCAGCCACTGCCACCCAGTTCATTTGCTATTTAGAACAATAGAATGATGCCCTTTAGGGTAGCAATAGGAATGCACTGACGCTGTGTAGTATGCAATAAGCCCTTCCAACACACTCAAAACTTTAGGGAGGCAATACTTCCGTGGCTACTTAGTGCTCCTGGAAAAGGAACTTCTGTGGTTTAACACTATGGCGTGACGGTATGCACACATTGTGCTGTTTGTTATATTTTGGGAGATTTCCATCAGTCAAGCCAAATCAGAAAATCAGGTTCTTACTCCTTGTCTATAGACCATGGGCTTATATTGCAGCTGCAGCCCACTGGTTCTATACATCAAAGAATTTTTTTTAGTAATTATCATTTCCTGACCATAGACCCGATACAGTCGTAGGTCTTCCCAGTTACCTTTATACTTCCATTTTGGTTGCCTGCTTTTGTGTGATGTAATATGATGTCGTCCAATTTTGTAGAGGCTAGTGGACCCAGGCTCAGATTTGTGTTTTGCTTGTTGTGGAGTCTTTTCCCCCCAAGGCACTTATCTCAATTGCCTGATGAGTGGTTTGCATACAGTGAAATCTGAGGCCAAGTGAAGGGATTTATGTTTATGTGTTTTGTTGGTGTCGGGAAGTCATTTCAGGTACTGAATTCTCGTAAGAAGTGGCGTCAAGGATATTGAGCGTTAAGAACAGGGTGTTTCTCTGAAAAGTTCTGTGATATGGGTGTGGGAGATTACTAATTAGCTCATACACATATACCTTGTGTACACCGGTTTTGATCTCCAGCTGGCAAGGAAGTCAATTATGAGACTGTAGAGAAAGGCTAGAGACCCAGGGTTAGGGTCAAAATGCCTAGCTTAAGAGCCTACTCCAGCTTAACTTCTCTATCACACACACACACGGCCTTTGTAGGTTGCCAGTAAGTGCTACCAGCTTCGCAACTACAACTCCCTGAAGGCAGTCCTGGCCGGGCTGCAGTGCACTCCCATCTACCGCCTCAAGAAGACCTGGAAGGAGGTCCCTTCCAAGAGGAGAAAGTGAGCAACACACCGAGCATGTACTATTGCACATGTATTTTATTGTACGTACCACTTAAACCCCTGAGTATGAGCTCCTTTGAACCCCTGGGGATGAGCCCCCTGAGTATGAGCCCCTGGGGATGAGCCCCCTGAGTATGAGCTCCTTTGAACCCCTGAGTGTGAGCCCCCTTGAACCCCTGAGTATGAGCTCCTTTGAACCCCTGGGGATGCGCCCATCTTTAGCTGTTTCTGTGAAGTCAGCTGAAGATGTTTTTTAGTCTTGTCTATAAGACCTAGTACCAATGTTTGAGTGCTTAATTTAGCCAGCTACCTGTCCTATTGCAGCCAATACAGCTCATAATGGCCATTGTCTTCCTTTTTCCTTCCCTGAATGATGCACAATTGGATAGGCATTATCCCTCTGAAAGGGCTCTTTACAAAGGCGATATAAAATGTCAGGATCTAACTGTGGGTGGGTTGGGAAAGAGATGCTCAGAATGTACATGTAGTCCATAGATCTGATTACTTAGCTGTGAGAACCACTGCTCCATTGAAGTGGTCGGACATTCAATACAGGCTTGTTAGGTGGAGTGATAGCAATCTGAAAGCTATTTAGTCATTTGGACAGTGTCCTGACACCATTGTTGTGTTTATTACGATCACAGGCCCAAGGAATCTAGTGTCATAGCACCATTGTTACCTTCATTAGGATCACAGGCCCGAAGAATCTATTAAGGGGATTGCTAGCATTGCGGCGATAATTATCCCTAATATGCCTTATGATCGAGTGTCTTTGTTTATCGGCTCTGAGAATGTCCTGAGCTGGCAGAAATGAGCTAGAGGTGGGATGGAATCTAGAGCTCTGGTGGTTGAAATTGCTTCCTCCCTCAGACTGTTGGGCGTCTTGTTAGAAATATCGCATTCCGTGCCATATAATAACTGTGATCTTATTAATGGTGAATGTTCCACATGCCATAGTGTACATAAACTCTGCATAATGGATTCCTGGGTGTGTGTGCATGTGCAATTGTGTGCAGCATTCACGTCCCAACAGCCCAGACACAAGACACTACCAAAAGTGTGTTCAGCATTCATAAACTAGCTTCTAAAAATGTATTCTCAAGCATCACATTATTTCCTGTTTACTCACAAAAAGAAACAAACTTTCACTTGTTTAGAGACCCACAGTTGTCATAGCAAATTGCAAGTCCATTACTAGTGTAGGTGGATAGGCCATTAGCCTTTTTTTTCTTTTTACCTATAGCTACACCTTGTACTTTTATCTGTCACTGGTAATAAGGTTTCTGAAAGTAATTGCTTTACTGAGAGCCAGGGGATAAGTGGTTAGGAGACTGAGAGACTGATTACTATGTTCCTGATTACTCCCCCCCCCCCCCCCCCACACACACACAAAGGGAGTGCCTTAAAGAGCTTTAGTGCTAAGGTGACTGGGGCTGTAGGCACAAGTAAAGCAAATGTTTCTTAGCTAATGTTTTCTAGCTTATGTTGTGTATAGATTGCTGAGGAAGGAAAGGAAGGAAAAAAAAGGAAGGGTTTCCAAGAATACAGACCAATGGTTTCTGGTTTGGGGGCCATCTGTTACTGGGGGTTGTGGTATGTAGTATGCCTTGAGCTGGCAGCATCTGTATAGATAGCCCCCAGCCAGAAACCCTCACCACAGAGACAACGTCACTGACCTCATGGTTCTGATTGTTGTCTGCAGTTGTTGTCCTCATCAGTAGATTCCTTGTAGTCATGTGGATACACTAGAAATGTTTTTTTTTTTTAATTGTCGTGCAATCAATAGGTGGTGGACTATTTGTATACTTTGCTGTCCAGTTATGAAATAACTGTTTTTGTTTGTGGCATAGCTCCCCCCCCTCCCCCCCCTGTTTCATTTCAGATGTGAATTTTACCAGTGGATGCTTGATATAGACAGCAGTTGCCTGTTTGCAGGCAGTATTTAGCATGGCCTCATTGTTGCCCTCCTGCCTGCAGAGCTAAGCCTTTGGAGGCGCATTCAATGGCCGAAACTGGATGACAGAATGCATGCAATGATCAGTAGTATTGGCACAACTTTGCGCTAATTCGCATTCAGGCATTTCGCAGCATTGCAAACCTTAGGACTATTATTGGTATCACTTTATCTCCCCATTTCACTGGCATGTGGGGTCACCTGACCCCCCCAGGCCTGCTGGCATCATCCCACAATGTGTCATGCAATACCTGATTATCTATTGTGAGATAAAGTGGTTCCATTTTATGGTGCCCTGTGGGCTCAGAGGAGCTGTTCTTGTGTAAACGGTGAAGGTGAACCATAACTCACCCCACTTTTATCAGGCATGCATGCAGATTGCTGACGTTGTTTGTGGGACCTTTGCTATGCCGAGCATCTGTAATCTGGTCACCCCATTGTTCTTTGTCCACCATATACTGCCAAGCCACACTTTCACAAAGCCCTATTAGCTTTTGTACGTCTTACCAAGGGGTGTGGATGTGTTCCTCTTGGGCAGATGTACACATTTACCCAATCTACTTACCCAGGAAAAATAAATGCACTCCTTAGCTTGTATTGACTGCATGCTTCCAGTTAGTACTGAATACAACTTATACAGCATTTACATAGCTATGTACGTGTACATGTAAGTATAGAAAAGTTGCGCTGTGCGAATGGAGCCTGAGAACAAGGGCTAATGTTAGATAGTTAAATAGTGCCCTGCAGCTGCTAGATGTTTCACTGTTTGTATACAGTAGGGCTTACAAAAAGCAAAGAGCTTGAAATGCCTACTTGAGCCATCAGCTGACAGCTGGGATGTGTACATGTTGTTCCTTGAAATCACAGTGTATATGTTGTTCCTTGAAAATAGGATGTACATGTACATGTCCCTTGAACACAACAAAACACCCAAGAATTCCCAGTTGTAATACATGTACATGCACATAGCCCCCCCAGATGCTCTACATAGTGATGGTCCCTGAGCCCCCCACTGTGCATCATGATGTAATGTGTACATTCTGTGGGTAATGAGTGTGATCTCCCTCGTCTCCCTCCAGGCGATTCAACCAGCTGTGCCGTCTGATGTCGGAAGAGGACAACTGGCAACTGTACCGCAAAGAACTCGGGCGCAGGCTGGCGGCCGAGACCCCCTGTGTCCCGTTCCTGGGACTCTTTCTCACTCAGGTGCGTATATACAGAATTGAAGACAATAGCCGTAACATTTCTTGCATGTATTTTTAGCGATGGCTACAGTTTCATTAATGTTTATTAACTCCTACAAACCGTGGAAGAGAGACCTGCCGATTTACCAACTCTCCTTTTTCTCTCATTAGGTGGTTCAGCAGGAGTCCTACCACAAGATGAGGGTCGAAAAGGACGGGAGCTCCCAGTGCACCTCAAGCAGAAGACGCTCCTCCTCTTTTGGGAATTGCATCATCAATAGCTGCGCCCTGGAGGCCGAAAAGAGAGAGGGCAGGGGCTCGACCCTCAGTAGCTCTGCGCCGGCAAGCCCCGTGTGCTCGGACGAAGAAGAGGATTGCGATGGTCCCGTCAGTGTCGCTGGCGGAAATATGACTCACAGAGGAGGCGATGCTGGCTTTCTTGAAGCATCACAAAACTCTCTTTTTAAGCAGAGCAGTTTGGCTACCTCGGAGAGCTCTCTCGACTCCAAGTGTAGTCTGGACGACTACCTCAAGCACAGGAAGGTGGCGGTTAACCCCCATTCCACGTCCTGCAGTGCCCATACCAAGCCATTCAAGGCACCCAACGGTTTTTACAGACCGGTGCCAGACCTGAAACTCAATCTCAAAGCTGACGAATGCTCTCTCAGCCAGACGTCTGACTGTGCCGACCTTGCAGGCGTCCCTAACTTGTCTGCCATTGGTGCTTACAATGAAGGTGACGAAAACGAAGCCCATTCCGGCAACAGCGATTCCGGATTCCCGTCCGCATCGACGTCCCGGAAGGCCAGCGTCTGTGCATCTCTTACAAAGAGCTCATCAGTTTCTCAAGATAGCTTGCCGCAGCTAAACGGCTGCCCAAGCGAGCTCGAGAACAGCAGCCTCAAGACAAGTCGAAGCTTGGAGTCGTTGCTCGACTCATACGAAGAGGATAGCTTGAAATGCATCCTTAACAGTACATTTGCGGAAATCTCCAGATTCTCGGCAAGTCTCCAGAGCATCGATTCGGTATTCAGTAATGAGGACGACGACGAAGACCCGTCTCATGCCGATTTTGAGCTCAGTGAATGCAACAGCGAAACCAGTTTTCAGCTGCAGAACAGTTTCGACAGTGGCACGTGTCTTCCTCCATTGGTGGCCCCGAGAGCAAGAAGAGCCCTCTACACCGAGCTTCAAGAAAACGGTCACTCGGAGCCGCTGACAAGCCTCTCGGACATCAACCTCACCATCTCAGAGAACGAGCAACTCTCCGCAGTACACCCTCGCTGGGTGAGGAGATCACAATCTTATTGCGTGGACACTCCACCAAAGAGACACCTTTGGCGCAAGAAACGCAGCGACCCTATCATCGTCATTCAGAACACGCACGCCGACGAACACAGAGAAGAAATCGTAGCCCCCTATGAGCAGCTACACCGCTACCAGATGGTCTCACTGGGCTGTTGTTCTGGAGCCGAAGCCCGTCCTCAGCTGAGAACGCTGCTTTCCGATTCCACGCACAACTCTGAAGCCGTGAACTATAAGCTCTCGTGTGAGAGAGAACCTAATACATGTAATCACTGACATTCTAATTTACATCTCTGATTCATGAATATATTATTATTCATAAATTGTGGCTCTGCCTGTCTGCTGTAAATGTATTCAATCATCTTTCACTTAATCTGTTGAGTGGGCGTTACTCACTGGCATGATGCATGCTTTAGTTTCTATTTAATGCCTTTCAGGAGGTGCAGTCTGCAATATGCCACTCTCCAAGTAAGCTAACACAATGAATTGATGCACTTATAGCTATAGCTATAGAGGGTGTAGCTGATTGCTGTACTATTAAACGGTGCATTTGCCATCATGAGCTCAGAGAGTAAAGCAAGTGATGTTAATTTTAAGCCAGTCTATGACTGCAGTGATAAGCAACTTTTTTTAAGCTCCCTTAGTAATTGATGGGCCATTCAGCTACAGGCTACAATGCCGTAATGTATGGCATACAACTCTCACAAACCAAACCAGTACATCCTTGCCATGACCCCAGACCCTACACACACACACAAACTGGGGGGGGGGGGGACTTTTCTATACATGCGTGAAGGGTCTGGGATGAGACTATCTTGTTCCTTGGCCTCTGCTCCAGCTTATAAGGGGGTGCACATTATCAGTAGCCTCACCCCCAGGCTCTCGTATGCTAAAATGAAATGTACACGTGGGCGGCTACATGTCCTCTTGGGACGCACTAAGCAAGTTGCTGTTTGTGAACAGCTAGTCTGTACTGGGGCTAACCCGGAGTGGGGGATTCAGCTGCAGTGTGTCAGTTGATGCCTTATTTGTGAATATTAAAGTGAACATGCTGTTAGTACATGTAACAGCATGGTTGGCAGTGCGATTTGGGAATTAATTGCACAAGTAAGGCAGTAATTGCACTCGGCTACGCCTCGTGCAATTACGCCTTACAAGTGCAATTCATTCCCGAAATCGCACTGCCAACCATGCTGTCACATGTTAATCATATGCCCTTAGGCTATTAGCGCTATTTCCATGGCAACAACAAAATTTGGTAAGTTGCTTATGAAGGTTGAATATGCAACTTTGCCCATGGGATACGACTGGCAGTGCAATTATAACATCTTGAGGCTACAAAATCAGTGCAATTACAGCTATGACTCCTGGCTCTAATGCATTCTCTATGTAGACTCAATATAGGTATATGATTATGAAGCAAAGAGCTGGCTCACCAGGACATTAATAAAAGTTTACTATGTTTGCAGCATAACAATCCGGTGGTTGCTAAGAGGCACTGGGTCCTTCAGACGTCAGCTGCTGCAGGAGATGTTGGCTGCGCATGGCACTGCCAGAGGCTTGAGAGCCCAGCAGCTGGGAGCACTGGGGGAGGTGGGTGGGGCATGTAGGGTGTTAGTGGGCGGGGCTTCCCATGGCCCAGCCAGAGGCTTGAGAGCCCAGCAGCTGGGAGGACTGGGGGAGGTGTGTGTGTGTGTGTGTTAGTGGGTGGGGCTGCACATCACATTGCCAGGGGCTTGAGAGCCTTGACAGCTGGGAGCATTGGGGGAGGTGGGTGTGGGGGTTGGAGCTGCATGCATGTTGCATGTTCTAAGACTGGCACTGGTGTTAGTGGGTGGGGCTATATGTGACCAGGGGTGGAGCTGGTGATAGATGGTAGATGAGGCTGACACTATAGTGGGTGGGGTTTCATGGGTAGGGGTGGAGCTGGAATAGAGCTCCTATATACTAGTGGGTGGGGCTGAGTAGGGAGGGCCGTAAACAGGCAGTAAAGTTAGTAGTTATGAGCCAAGTCTGGCTAGTCGTAATCATCTATCCTTTCCATGTACATAGCTAAAGCTTCAACAGAGACGCAATCAGCAAGATTCGAACTTGGTTCAGTCAATTCCAGAAGCTTTCAAATGTGGTAAGTGTTTAGCCCATACCATTCCTTGAGTTCAGCTTCTCAGTGTGCAGACATTCAAATATTACACATGGAGGTCGAGCTTGAGTGACGGGTAGAATGCACTGATATGCTGGAGGGAGTAATAATATTCAAGCCGCCACATTTTTTCATGGCCAGAGTTTAATTGGCTCTAATTAATCATGTACCACAAATACCAAGCAGACTATGTAATTCTATAGTGGAAGTTTGTGACTAAGATCTAAAATTAATTATTAAAATTAATGGCCTGTGGGTGGGTGGTAATGTGAGAACCTAGCCTCATTGCCAGGCCCCACCCCCATAAAAACTACTACAGTGCTACAGAGCAAGAGAGCAACTTTTCTGATTTTGAGAATAAATGCTCATAAAGTCCAAACCCTTAAGTTTTAAAAGATGAACTTTGGAACACATATTCTATAATCTTCTGGGAACATGTCACTTTAATTTTGAGATATAATCTTTATCAATTTTCACTATATGGCTTCTTAGAGCGAAGTGGTTTGAGAAATACGAGAAAATGAGAATGCTTTATATTTAAGAAACTGTACTGAACCCACTGATAGATATCCATATGCAGTCTGTTTGACCAAAGTAGGAAGTCATAATTGAACTCTGTTCGCTAGATATTATCAAAATGACGTTTTTTGAGAGGCAAATATGTTAGGCATAGCATTTGTTTAAGGAAAAACCCTTGGACAACTAATCCAACTTGTATTGAAGTTTTATAGCCCCAAATTTAAGGATTTAACTCCTTACTGATCACAAGATAATGCTAATTTTATTCAATTTTTGGCAATTTTTTTCTAAAATCTGCACTACACATGTATTGCTTCTGTATTGGTTATATATGGGGAAAACTTTCTTTTGGAAATGGGTAAAAAGTACTTCCTTACTGTTTTTATACATTTGTAAGTGCTGTAAAGCAGTTGTAACCTAAAAATTAAGAATTTAAAAAAAATTGCTCTCTTGCTCTGTAGCACTGTAGTAAGAACCCTGTTATTTGTAATTTAGTACATCTAGTGCCAGTATCCCTTTACAAATTCAATCTCTCGCGATCTCGCCCAGTGTTGCCCTCGCAGTCGACAGCGCTGTACACGACAGTGAACTCTGCAGGCAGACCACACCAGGTGTGGAGGCAGGAGCTGGGACAGGGAGGGGGCACTTTGCTATTTGAGGAGAGAAATGAAAGGTATAATATATACAGTAGCAATGTCAGTTACTGAAAATATTTTGAAAAATGTTTCTCCTAATGATTAGAGCTTAAACATGGCACACGAGTGAGTGCACTCATGGCGATAAGATTTTTGGGACAGAAAGAATGGTCTATAGTTAATTAAATGAGGCACTGATCTCAATTTTTTGGTAGTTTCTGTGTAGGATATACAGTTATGTGTACATACTGTACCATCAGTATATGCACAATGAGGAGACTCCAGTGCTATGAAAAAGTCAAAATAAGAGACTTAAAGCTCAGTTAGGCGGATATTAGCCTCGAACCCAGGCCTTCCTCGCCCAGATTTTATTCCGCAGCCGGATGCACATACTTACACTTATTAGTAAACCAGAAAGGATGCATCATATAAGAGCTACAACTGCTTGCCTTTCATGAGCACTTTGTGCATTAGAGGAAGCCAAAACAGGAACTGCACAAATGGGCTGTGGGTTGTTTGAAAAGGGCTATCTTTTTCTGAAGAGCACAAACTCAATTTTAAACTCTGTACACCTACAAGCACGTGTGTGTACATCTACAAGTGGTGAACCACCTGTATTTACCCACAGGCCAAGTAGACTGGCTGTATGTTCTGTGTGTCACAGGCAGACCAGGTGGCTTGTGCTAGTCTTGTGCCCAGGCCACACCGTCGAAAAAGAAGTGCTCTTTTCTTTTGTGTGGTCTGGACGAGGCTAGGCTTGTGCATGTCTATAGTCCTATCTTAAGGCTGGTATTATTGACGGGTACTAATTTTAGCGGTTTGAAAAGTTTATGGATTTAGTGGGTATTAATTATCGCGATTTTGAAAATAGTTTGTGATACTACGCGTAAATAGCGTAATATATGCAGAAAACGGCACTGTGCAATGCACGCACTGTACGCACATACTTTATGTGCACCCGAATATGTGTGCAACATGTATTTCTGCGCTGTCTTACATACGCAGAATGCTTTTATGCATGCCAATATTAATATTAGCAGGTTGAAAATTTAGTGAAAAAACGTCCATTCACTAAATTTGCAAAATTAAGTACCCATGCTCCCCTGGCAAATGATCTCAAGTCTGTATACCAAGAGTCATGTGGTACAGCCAACTGAATCGTAATGGCTTCTGGTTAGACACTCGGAATGATTAGCTAGAGACTGTCCTTCTCTCCCTGCATTACTGTAGCTGCACAGTGGATGTAGCGCTAACCAGAGATGGGAAGTATGCCACCATCAACTCCAACACCAGAACTTCATCAGAGGTAATACTTTTGCGTTTTCCTGTGGTACTGAAGACTTTTGCCTAGCCAGGAAACAGAGCCATACCCTTCTCTCTCTACCTCCTCGGTAGGTGCACCTCCTGCAGACAGACAGGCTGACAGACACTTCCCTGCTCCTAAGGCCGAGGGAACAGCTGGTAGAGTACTACGTTGACCATGCCCATGGACACTTCTACATTTTCACAAACTTGGGCTCTGACATGGAATACAAGGTCAGTAGTAATTTTGCTTGGCAAAGAAAGAAATGTTTGTTACAACCAAATGCATGCCACATTTTAGTCAGCGAATATCAGTGTAACTGACAACCCATACACATCCTGGGATTGTCAGCCAGCCTAAACACCCTGTCAGAAATTCCCTGAATGTCAGTGTAACTCTGACAATCCATGCAGGGACAACCAGGGATCATCAGTTTGAACCATACCCTGTCCGAGATTCCATGAATGTCAGTGTAATCCTGACAGTCCATGGACATCCAGGGATTGCTAGCCAGCCTAAACACCCTGTCAGAGATTCCCTGAATGTCAGTGTGACCCTGACAATCCATGGATATCCTGGGATTGTCGGCCAGCCTAAACACCCTGTCAGAGATTCCCTGAATGTCAGTGTAACTCTGACATTCCATGAACAAGCAGAGATGGTCAGTTAAACCACACCCTATCATGAATGTCAGCATAACTCTGACAATCCATGGACAACCAGAGATGGTCAGTGTGGCCAGAACCAACAGCAAACTCTGGCAGACAGCAGTTAATAGTTGTGGCATTTGTGCCTTCTCTGAATTGGGTCCCCTCCCTACGCCCTAGCCTCATTCCCAGAGGGGGTCGAGGAGCAAAGCTAGGGCGTAGGGAACAGGTAACAGAAATGAAACAGGTTTCCCAAGCAGTTAGGGCAAAATGTTCACTTTAGTCAATCAATACCAGAAATAACGACCAAAGTGTGGGCTTTCACTTGAGGTAGTAGCTTCAATGTGTCAGTGTGACTTCAAAAAAAAAAAAGGTCCAGAGGTCAAGCTTGTGCTTTTTACCAACCTAAAGTTTAATTCCTTGCGAATCGCAAGATATTGTCACTAATTTGTCAATATTCCCAAAACTCAGTTGTATAACTTCTTTATGGGCTAATATGGAGGAAATATTTTTGGGAAAAAACCATTTCCTTGATGTCTTATACATAGTTGGCCATGCGTTTGGTAGAGTGGTTGTAGCCTCTAAATTCAAAATTCTACTCTTTAGGCTTAGCCCAGATTTACTGTTACACCACAGACTGACATCTACTACTGGTTGAGAGATAGTGATCTCTTCACTCAATACATAAAAAAAATCATGGACAGCTATGGGCACGTACAACATGATAATAGCATGTGTGAATAATAGAATATTTGGAGCAGGAACACAAAATTGATGCGGTAGAAACAAAGACTCATACAAACTTCAACATGCAAGTGAAGAATTAGAAAGACTGAAGTTCTACATGTATTCCAAGGACTGGGCAAGCACCCATTAATGGAATGTTGTATAAATAGAGATGCTAGGACTTTGCCCATAGAGGGAATAAGCTATTTTAAGATAGCACCCAGTCATCACAAATTCCATGTACAGGAGCTATAGTAAAGTGTAGCCTCATTCCTAGGCCTTCCCTGAATGAGTGAGCGAAGTGAGCAAGGTAAAGCGGTTTCGCTCGCTCATGCGGGGAAGGCCTGGGAACGAGGCTAAGTAAAATGCTTATAAAAAGACTGCTATATTTTTCCAGGTTATGCTTGCCAGAGACCGTAGTCCACGAGAATGGCTGGAGTTCTACAAGCCAAAGGAAGGGGTGAGTTACCCTCGGTTGTATTCTTGGATCACCACACCATGCATATTACAATCCAGTGGGATTGAAGCTTGTAATGATCCTGCACCAGGCTAGGGTGAACTTAACAACCCCATGAGTTTTCTATCCTTCAAAATGAAACGCGCACAAGAGCCTGCGGACGAGGGTTAGGTCAGACCAGCAAGGGGGTACACCTTTATCTTCTCCTATATACAGTTTGTGTTACAAGATCTAGAGCTCTATGAACATTTCGTTGTGCTCTACGGGGCGAAAGAACTCGTGCCTGTTGTCATGGTGATGGATGCACATGATATGACGAGAGAACCTCTGGTCCTGGTGAGATAAATACACATACATACAGTGTATGTATACATAAATATTGTATGCTCCTCTGTGCAGTATGAAGAAGATGCTTGCCATATTGAGAAATCTGATAGCACCGTAAGCTCCAACCAATAAACTTCTTGGTTCTTCTCTTTACCTAACTGATTCCACTTTCAGGATTTCCAAAGCCAGTCGCTATCTTTCTGGCTCTCCTCCCCAGCCCATCCACCGAGACTCTTTATGTGCGAGGAACAGAAACTACTGGTATTACCCGAACTGTAGGCTGTGCTGAAAATCTATAAGTTCGCTATGGTCACCAAAGTGTGGCATTAACCCTCAACTACAGTATTGTAGACTAAATGAATGATAAATAGTCCATATCATATCTAATGTTGCAGAGGATATTAAAGTGCTAGTTCAGCGTGAACAAGTAAAACAAAAGGTGTCTCCAAATGTTGTACCTTGTAGCATTTCAGTGGGTTAATACCGCAGCTTATGTAAACTGTGACATTGTCAACGTATAGATGTTCAGCACTCAAATTAGCGTTCAGAGTGGACTGCTTTTGCAGTCAATTGCAGTCTTAAGCTTCCTACCATGTTATGCAATACTCAGGTTCCAGACTATCCCAGTGGGTGGGAATCTGAGTATGAAACAGACCAACATATGGTACCAGGCAAGGTACGTATTCTGTAGTTATGATCCATAGTTGTTAGTAGAGAAAATGTCATAATTTTGACACTCAATTTAGTTGTTGAGTCCTTGCTCACATAACTGCTAGGCTAGAGCTATCCCATAGGTGACTCAAGTGCTCAGTTCCTTAATATGGTGTATGAAACTTTGATCCATTAAGGGAAGACCAGAATAAGAAGTAGACTGACTTATCTCCAGGCCATGAGGGAGGGGGGGGGGGGGGGAGGGAGGGAGGGGAGGTGGCCATGGGGACGAGGCTATATCCTTTTATGGCGGTATCTCTCACTTTATTACTGTGGTTGTAGGATGGAAGCCAGATCCCTCTGAGCTTGGTCTACCGGCGAAATTTGCTCAGAAAAGACGGTAGCAACCCTCTGCAGGTTCTAGTCTACGGTAATGTGTTGCCTAGTATGTTAGCGTATGCTGGCCTCTTTACCAGTCTCGATTCTCCCAGAAAATAAAACTAAAGCGACATTTTTTACTCCATGTGAAAAAAAGTTGGGAGTGGAGAGTGGGAATGAGACTAAGCGTAGTACTATAGCACTGTATTACATACGTACAAGCATTCTTCCTCATTTTAGTGGCACAGTTGAATTAGTTCATGGTCTGATAAATTTGACCAAGTGTCAACCTAGCCAGGCTCTCTGTATCGTAGCCCACTGTAGACTTTCCTCACATGTGTGTGTATGTGGGGGGAGGGGTGGGGAGGGAGCCTGAGAATAAGCCACATACCTTTCTTGTTTACTTAGGCTGCTATGGTGAGAATCTGTACACAGGCTATCAGCCAGAGAAACTGTGCATGCTAGACCGAGGCTGGATTCTGGCATACTGCCATGTTAGGTAAGATATTACCGTGTGTAGTCAGTTACTTTTGTGGATGAGAATTTGCTCATATTGTTGGTCAGCACAGGTTTTAATTTTACTTAGCCAGCTAGTAGTCTCATATCCAGGCTCTCCCTTCAGCTTTTCGTATTGCAAGCAATGAGAAGCTGAAGAGAGAGACTCCTCGGAACACTGCTAGCCAGCTACGTAGTACATGCATGGCCTAGGTCCTTAGCGTTCCTGAAAATTTTATGGTAAGAAAACTTGTGGCTAGTAATTAATAATCATGTGAATATAACAAGAATTGAAACTTTGCATGTGACTTATGTTCAAAGCTGGGATTACGCTTAGGAATATCATGTGCTTTTATCTTCATTAGAGGCGGAGGAGAGCTGGGAAGAAGGTGGTACTATGCTGGTCAGGGACGAAACAAGCAGAGGACATTTGAGGTTCGGTCATACACACAAGCTGGTGACTTGCTATTAAGTTGTGTGCTTTCAACCATGTGTTCTGTAGGACCTACATGCTTGTGTTGAGTACCTCCACCGTGCTCGGTACTCCCAGCCCCGACTGACCGCCCTGCATGGCAGCAGTGCAGGGGGAATGGCAGTGGGAATGTTCTGCAATCTCTGGCCCCAGCTGGTCCAAGCAGCAATTCTACAGGTTAGTTTGTACGTGTGGTGTACATGTAGGTCCTTAGGTTACTGCCACTGTGACGCTAACCTCCTAGTAATGTACCCATAAATGAAGCATTATATGTACATGCATACATATGCATGGATTGAGTGACTTCATTGTTCATGCTAGTAAACCCTCAAAAGAGAAACTATGTCTCACGTATTGTTGTTATAGTTGTGTACCTGACATTACTTAACATATGAACATAGCCATAATATAAATACAGCATTGTACACCTAAAATCTCAAACAGGTTCCTTTCGTCAATGTGATTGAGACTCTGTCGAACTCCTCACTTTTTCTCAGTTGCAAGGATCATGAAGAATTTGGCAACCCCAAGTAAGTATTTGACTAGTGTCTTTTACATAATGAAATAATCCCAGAGCAACTGCACGAGCACTGTTGAGGATAATTATGCTTGTAAACCATGCACGAGTCTTGCAGTCATTGTTATTCTTACGTAGATAGTTCTCGTGCTCTACTACATCCTCATTTGCCCAATCTGCTTAACTCGTATGATACCTGCCACTTAAACTGTAGCACCCTCATACAATTGCCGAGTATAAGTGTCTTCACACCATTATATACATGGCGGTGGAGACATTACATATTTTTTGTTCTACTATATAGTGTTTCCGAGGAGGACTGGAAGCATATTTGTTCTATATGTCCACACAGCAACTTAAAGCCACAGGTAATTTATATGAGAATGAGAATAGTATGCACGTACGCAAAGCTAGCTACGTCAGACTTTACTTGTCTATTCATTGCAATGCAGTATTACAAGGGCAGTGGAAGCATTTTAGGAGTGGTTTGGCCTTGCAGAGGCCACGTAGCGGCCAGTTATAATTAGAAGCACATCCAATAGTTAGGAAGCAGCTCCCATCTGCATTAAAGGTAGCTACTAAATGTCAATGATTGTTGAAAAGTCAAAACCAGATCTAGACCAGCATGCAGGACCACTTCCGCTGCCTCCGATTCCACTATGGGACAATCTGGTCCACTGTATGGGACCACAGCCTTAGCAACCACAGGTTGTGTTGATGAAGCTACACATAGTGTTCACTTTATCTCTGAGTACCTGGAGCTGAAATTAGTGTGAACTTCATACAAAAAGTGCAGATTAATGATATATCACTAATGAGTAGAGCCCTTAATTGGAATGTATTTCGGAGTTGACTCAAGGTTCTTGCTTGCGCTACCTTGCTGAATTCATAAGACTGATGACATCTTAAGGTAATCACGTAAAGAGCTAGGTCATTGTACCATGATAGGCTTCTGGCTAAGTGATACATAAGACAGTATAAAGCATGCAAAAAATAGTAAGGACCCAGCACTGAACCATATACATTATACAATTCCTTGACTGATATGGATACCTCATAATCTGTTTTAAGTGGGAGCCTCTTATGTCCTTAAAAAACACATTTTAAGCTCCAATTCATGCATGTGAATATTCTTCTATACTTGTACCCCTGCATTATTACAGGACTACCCTGCCACATTTGTGTGGGCGTCGAGAGTAGACAATGTTATACCCTTTTCTGGAGTGAGGAGTTATGTCAAAGAACTCAGAAAATGTGTTCAACGGCACAGGAGCATTAATAACAATGGAAATCTAGTTTCTAGCAAGCAGTTCCACTGTCAATCTAGAAACAAGTCTTCGGTGCCCAGGGGATCTGTTCTATTCTATGTTGATAGGTATCATGATCACTATAGCAGTGATAGAACCGTGCACCAGAAGTTTGGAATGGTGAGTCGTTGATGATCAGTCACTATTAACTGCAGGTCTGATTACCATGCAGTGAAATAGCCTCGGTCCCAATCACTTACAGTAGTAGCCAATTTGATACTGCAAGCAACTTCTCCCTTTGGTTTTTTGTTGCTTAAAAGTGTTTTATTCTGCAAGCAATGAAAACTTGGAGGGAGAGACTGGGACCAAGGCTAGGAGTAATATACACAACACCCAGCCACTTTGCTTGATTTGTTTCCACGCAGTTACAGATAGAGTTTAGGCTGGGAATGAGGCTATTTAGTTTCATTCTACGTTTACAACATTATAAGAATTAGCTAGTTTTCCCATTGCCAATTAATTATATCTACTAGTCATGAAATTAATTGTAACTACTATCCATGAAAGTTATTAGTCGTAATTTATATGACTTATTAGTTATAGTTTGTATGACTAGCTGTACAGTATCATCAGCAAAGAACAGGAGAGGATCTGAAATGAAAATGGCCGGTCTAGCATTCATGACCCCAGTTTATAGTTTAAAACGTACATTTATCACACCCTTAAGACATTCTACCTGGCTACCTAACAAGCTTTATAGCTGCACTCGCTCTTCTCCCATTGAATCTGTAAATAGTCCCTCTGTTGAAATTGTTAGCCTCATTCCCAGGCCTTTCCTGCACGAGCAAGTAAAGTGAGCCCACTCCCCCTCACTCCCCCTCACTCACTTTGTTCCTTCCCAGGCTTTCCTGCATTAACGAGCAAAGTTAGCCCCTCTCTTGTTTTACTTGCTCGTGCGAGGGGGTGGCCTGGGAACAAGGCTATAGAATTGTATGACATCTCCTTGACATAGATGTGGCAGAATTTTTATTGTGCTAGAAAACCACAGCCCCATATTTCACAAGGGTGTTTTTTTTTATATGCAGGTAACTATGGAGTTAGCATTTCTTCATAAAGCACTGGATTTGACACTTTAACGATATTATTTAATAATGAGGTTTGTTGTTTTAGTCATTATACCATTTATGCTATCTGTGTTTATACTACCTTATCCTTCATGACCACATACGTAGGATCAGTGTACTATTCGGCCAATCAGCTTTCAGGTTTCATGGATGACTGAAGGATGAAATTTTAATGTTAAGGTTCAGCTTTCAGGTTAGAGCCCTCACCTGAAACCTGAAATTCCATTCAGCTTTTGAGTTAGAGCCCTCACCTGAAATCTGAAATTCTATTTAGATTTCAGGTTTCAGGTGAGGGAATTTCAGATAATCAGCTTTCAGGTTTCATTGATGACTGAAAGGTGAAATTTAAATGTAAAGGTTCAGCTTTCAGGTTAGAGCCCTCACCTGAAACCTGAAATTCCATTCAGCTTTTGAGTTAGAGCCCTCACCTGAAATCTGAAATTCTATTCAGATTTCAGGTTTCAGGTGAGGAAATTTCAGATTTTTTATTTAGGTGAGGGCTCTAACTCAAAAGCTGTAAATCAGCATCTAAATTTCAGTCATCAATGAAAGTAGAAAGCAGATTGACCGCAATTATCATTGTCAGAGTTTTTGGAGTGCTGGGGGGAGATGGAAATGCTGCATAGTCAAACAAGTATAATTTCTACTTGAATGCGCATGATATTCCATTATACACAAGAACATTCTATCTATAAATTTAGTTATCACCATCAAATTAAACTCAGCAAGCAGGTAGTCTATTATAAATGTACTGTTGCTGCATTTTCATTTCTAGGGGCCTAGCTACTTAAATTAATTTTGTTACTCGGTCTCAATTAATATTGTGACACGGTCTCATACCAGGGTTCTCATGTAAGTATTCTGAGTATAAGATCAGGCACAAGCCTGCTTTATGTCTCCAGTACCTCCTCAACTGAACTAAAAACTTACATCAGTAATATCTTCCTAATCACACTTTTCAGACTATCTCCTTTGGGTAGTTCTGGCGCATGAAGAAGGTTGGTCAGCCCCACACCTCCTTCACCATTGACTGTGGCCAGCTGGACAGCTGCTGTATGGTCACTCTCAGGATCCAGTAGGTGGGAGCAAGAATTATACATGAGACCAATTTTGTCATACCCTATAGCCTATTCTTGTAGGTCATGATCATTTCTTTCTGTTGTAGTAACATACAATCTTGAATGCACCATATTATAAACAATTATGTGTGCTGTGCACACGTCATAAAATAACGAAGAGCTCAGAATCAGAGTGGTCAAACCAACTTGCCCCTCCCCCCTCCCATATAATCTAATACTTTTTAGGAGCTGGTCATTTGTTTACAGAGTATGCATGTTTTTATTCAATGTTTGTACATTTCATAGATACTAGGTTTTAGGGTTACCCCACTATGGCTTTTCTTCATGAGCCTTAAGTGCTTCCCCTTAGACCCCCCCCCCCCCCCCACCCCTCTCTGCAGACCAAGTTATTCTGACGTTATGCTAGATATTTTACTGATAGAACAGACTGTAAGCTATTTATGTTTACCAAGCTAGACTACTAGCTGTACTGTGGCTGCATATCCAGAGGTCTAGCTACTAATAAATTAATATTGTGACGCAGTCTCAGATGTGTCTACTATTAACATTAAACACTACTGCTTACAGTTAGCTAATTCTAACTTACTGTGATCTGTGATGGCAGGCTTTGGATTTGAACCTGCAATTTTTTTGTCTGCCCCAAACAAAAGCTGATCAAGCATGGAGTCACACATCAAAGGTCAGCTACCTGTCTGTCAGCCTATTGCTATCAAGTAACAATGCTAAAAAAAGTATACTGAGAGACTCAATTTGTCATACAAAGTGCCTTAGATGCCACCATATTGCCACTCAGGGCACTCAAAATAAAGGATGCCATGTCCTAGATATCATTAGCTATTGCATTATGCAGGCAAGTTTCATTATTATGAGGTACAATGTACTAGCCTCATTCACCCCAATTTATTAGTACTGCATGGGATGAATGGTAGCAGGTGCTTATATAGCTAGCTATACAGGACTGAAGGATGAACTTCGAGAGGAAGAGCCAAATAAAACAAAGCTGTAGAGTGGAGCCTGGGAACAAGGCTATGGTATTGTAATAGCCCACTAATAATTGTTGCTTGTAATTATTATTAATGGTAATGTGATTGAGACAGTACTGTAGTTTGTATGCTGCATGTATTATATTAGTTTGACTCCTGACTCTCGATATACCAACCAAAGAAAGTAAGTCTGATAATGATGTGTGAACCTATTGAGGTTCAACTCTTGAGGTTCAACGCGTTACAGGTATAACCTATTGAGGTTCAACTCTCAGACGGTTGGGGTTTATAATACTGAATTTGACACACGTTTGACGGATTGTCGAAATGGTGCGCTCGTTTGCAGACTGGAGCGTTATCTCCCCAAGGTGATCAAGTCGGGGATCGGGCCCCCTGTACACATATTGATCTTCGACTTTCTACGACCTAGTAGCAAGAACGCCGGTTCTTTCTTCGGATCCCGAAGCTGAATGGACGACTGGGCACGTTGCGGTGCCCACCGTGATTCCCAGTCTCGCCTATCCAACGCTTCTGGGGCAGCCATACCTCTACAAGTATGTCTGACCCTGCAGGAGGGATGGGAAGCTCACTAGGCGTTTTTTTCCCCCTCCAACTAGGCCTGGGAAGAATTATTTATAAGTTTGGCTATCCAGGAGGGAGAGAGGCTATTTTTTTTTCCAACTAGGCCTGGGAAGAATTGTTTTTAAGTTTGACTATCCAGGAGGGAGGGATGCTAGTTGTTTTTTTTCTCCAACTTAAGTTGTTTCTCTTTATAGAAATACCACGAATAGTCATCTCTCTATCAGTACTAAGCCTGGGAAGAATTATTTGACCGTCCAGGAGCTAGCTACAGGCTTCTTTTCCCCCTTCCAAGTGAAGTTGTTTCTCTTTATTGAAATACCACAGATAGTAATCAATGCTAAGCCGAAAATTGTTTAGAAGTTTGACCGTCCAGGAGGGATCGGAGCCAGGCTAATTTTTCCCCCTTAAGTTGTTTCTCTATACATACCACAAATAGTCATCTATCTATCAGTAGTAGCTAAGCCTGGGAAGAATTATTTGCCCATCAAGGGGCTATAGCTATAGGCTTCTTTTTTTCTCTCCAATTCAGTTAAGTTGTTTCGAAATACCTCAAAATAGCCATCTATCTATCACTATAAGCCTGGGGACATTTTTTCAAGTCTGACAGGCTGATGGCTACTGAATTATTCGTTAGCTACAACCTGCTACACTCACTGAATACTAACAAAATAGCTGGAATGGCAAGTTATTAGGAAAAGCACATGTCACTAGCAGTATAAGTCCTAGCTTGTGGTGGGTTTGATGACCTCATTTTTTATGTTAAAGCTGAAACAGGCAAAACATGTACAGCAGGGTCCCAATAGCATAATGGTTGCTAGTGTTAAGGAACCACGAAAAAATTAAAGAGCAAAACAAATAAAACAAAGAAAAGTTTATGTACACAAAACAATACTATTTACAGCAGTAATTTAAATGAACTAATGGTAGAATATGACACAAAATTCTGAGGTAAACTGTTTTACAGTTTTACAGAACTACTAAAAAAACAGTTTGTTTTTTGTTTTTTCTTATCACTTGGCACTGTAACTATAGAAATTTATGCAACAAATGCAAATGACACACAATATCACTATAATGGCTAATTTTGCATGTATGCCAAAAATTTGTTTCAAATAGTGATACAGAAAAACAAGCCAAGAGAATATGTGAAGAAAATGTATTCCAGTTACGAATAGTACAAGGTACAAAGGAATTACAGAAGTTACTTATTGACTGGTTAAACAGCTTAGTGACTGCAGTATCAATGCTTGCAGCGGTGAACTTCAACATCCTACCAGAAATTTGGTCCGGGCATCTTGCTTTAAAACATCTATTGATTGTAGAAGACATATAACCTCCTCTGTACATAACAGCCTCTCTCAGGCAATTCCAGGTGTTCAGCAGACTCAAAGGAGCCATATAGGGGTGGCAATGATGTAGTGAAGCATTTATAGTAGTAATTGTTCAACATGTTTGCATTGTCCAGCTCATTGTTTGCACATGTACCATCAGATTGTTGCATTGATGGTATTGTGGCTGAATCCTTCCCTGAAGAGCTTCATTGTTTTCCAAAACCGTTTTTTGTTTCCAGTATTAATCACGGTTCCCTGAAAGGAATGACTGTTTTGAGTTTCTCGATATTGATGTCACTTTATTATGCATGCCTTTATATTTTTTTCCAAAGCTCAGTCGACCCTGATGACTTTGCCCTTCGGAATAAAGTATTTCCCCTTCATTGCACGTTTTAAGTTCTTTGATAGCCAAGGGAGTTTTCTAAAACCCTTTGGGATACAGGTTTCCATGGTAGTCCATTTCTTTGTAGAGCTTGGTTTATATCAGGGGTATCCATCAATGAAAGCTGAAAGCAGATTACACTGTTCTTGCCAGATCACAAGTAAGTTAGTATTAGCTAACTGTAAGCAGTAATGTTTAAATATTATAATAGCAGACACACCTGAGATCAAGTCACAATATTAATTTATTATTCAAGTAGCTAGGCCCCTAGAAATGGAAACGCAGCCACAGTACATTTATAATAGACTACCTGCTTGCTGAAATTGATGGTAATTATATCTTGTGTATAATGGTGCACCTTCAAATAGACTCGTTTGACTATGCAGTATTTCCACACATCTCCTCCCAGCACTCCAAAAACTCTGACAATGATAGTGTACTTTTCGGTCAATCTGCTTTCCGCTTTCATTGATGACTGAATAGATGCTAATTTCAGTTTTTGAGTTAGAGCCCTCACCTAAATATAAAATCTGAAATTCCCTCACCTGAAACCTGAAATCTGAATATAATTTCAGGTTCCAGGTGAGGGCTCTAACTCGAAAGCTGAAATCAACCTTTAAATTTCACCTTTCAGTCATCAATGAAACCTGACAGCAGATTGGCCGAAAAGTACACTGACCCAACTGTTTTTAGGTGTGCAACATTGCATATGCAGAGTAGGTATACCCCTAATAATATAGTAATAATAGCTATACCATGCATAGCATGCATGACACCTGTGACTGTGACATTGAGTAGCATGACCAAGGAGAACATGGTGGCAGATGCAATGGCTGCGCATTAGTTGTTGTTTTTTTTGATCTCTACCTGGCATTTCTATAATCACACACACTCAATCGCATGCAATGTGCACACATGTACATTCATGAATACACACACATACTAATATGCACACACACATACCTAAATTTCTAAGTATGAATATTCAGTGCCCCTACCCCCTAAATTTAGTGGAGGAACATATGCCAGGTGGACTTGTAGTCACATGCCACCTGCCACTCAGGTGGAGGGTCAAGATTAGCACATTCAAGCTATCATGACTGTTTCCTTGTCAGCATGCCTACTACATACGTATATTACACTCTAGAATTCAAATCAGTTTACGAATATACTTAGGAACAGCTTTTTGAATATGTATTACGGCATTGTATGAGAAGGGGAAGTTGATAAAGAGCAAGGTGCAATGATAAACATGCAAGGACTTCCCATAATACCCATCACCATTGGTGACAAGCAAAAAAGTTTCAGTGTCTAACTCTAAGTATAGCTTAGAGCATGGGCAGCTATGTTCTAACTAGGCCGAGGTCTAGTTAGAGCATAGAGCTGCCCATGCTCTAGGTCATTTAGTAGATGTACACATTTCCTGTATTTCTAGAGCTTCCTATGCTCTATGGGGTTCTTACCATGCCCTATGACTATACCATGTTACTATAGTAACATATACTAATTATAAGGATAACAAACTCGTGCATGTCTCAGATTGGTTGCTTTGGTGATGTCATGTATAATACATTGGATATTGTACACTTTTCTACTACTACACCCAATTTGTGTACACATGTGAAATAATGTTCTTCAGGTTTGTGAACTCCTGCACAATGGTCTCAGTTTCGGTTGCTTAAAAGGCTGGGAATTGATGAACAATAATGTCATCCTGTGATTTCGGTGATTTTCTTTCCTGGAACTGGCGAGTGACACACTCCAAAGCAGCAGCACTATCTCCAGGTGGTCCACTGTATTCTGGGAAGGCTTCTGTTAGAGGCACAGTTTTGATTTTTTCTTCAGAGTTCTGACAGTTCAAGAGTACCACAACCGGTATTAGATTAACCCTATAGCAACTCGACCAGTGCGATAACAGCTGCACACATTCCAAGCACTCCTCCATGTAGCCCTGCATGGTATCCTCTTCTTTCAAGTCATAGTCTGCAAGAGAAACACACAAGAACAATGCATGCCATGGTATATTAAACATGTACCTGTGCCGTCTTGGCACCAGCCCAACATATAGTGTAGTGATCCCTCTACTTCAGTAATTTGTAATCCAATACCTCCAATAGTGCAGTCAGTTTCATTCAGGCTTGGACTGTTTCTTTTTGCACGGACTATGTCTAAATTTGTTGGAGAGTAACCGGGTTGACCTATCCTCTCTAGTTCTGCAGAGTTAAGAAAATGTTTTGTATCAGATGCCATCTCAGAACTGGCTATTCCTGAGAAGCATGACTGGACGCCTGAATCAGACCACAGTTGCTTTAGCACTTCCACTAGCTCTGGGGATGGCTCAGACCGTTTGCAAAGTTCCAACAGTTTCTGGACGTCACCTGCTCTTCCCGGACACTCAAAATCAATACCTGCTTTTTGCATCCTACGAATGGTCATCATTGTTCCACTCACGACATTTTGAAAAATCTTTCCCTTGTATGCGTTTCTCTCTCTTCTTCTGAAATTGATCCCATACAAGCCACTGCCGTGTTTCTAACCAAAGTACTTCGTCCAGAAACACTGGAACCCAGGAACAAAGCATCAATCCGTCTACCAGTAGCGTAAGATCTCCTTTCCTGTCTAAGATAGCAGTCGACTTCCTTTGCTGCTTTAATTTACGTACGTGTATGCCAAAAATATTCAGACTTTTATCACATGCGGAATGTAATTGTGTCATGTAATTTTTTAATGTCATAGCCTCCAGCTTCACGGCCTCCTCGATGCCACAGGCAGCTGGAAGCAAGGTCACTGCAGGAGTTTGAGACTAGGTTGCACGTAAACTAATCTACTATCAAAAATGGGGTTTCATCTATAGTCCAATCCAGTCCATAGTCTAGTCCTGTCCAGTCCAGATTCCAGCTTTTACAGAGACCCCCAATTCTCTGTACGTGTACTCATTATGCCACTATATTTGAAATCCCCTATATTCATAGGACTACCCTGCCACAGTGGTGTGGGCATCAAAAGTAGATGATGTAATACCCTTTTCTGGAGTGGAGAGTTATGTCAAAGAACTCAAAAATTGTATCCAGCAGCATAGGAACAATCTGAATTTATTTTCTAACAATTATTGTTTCTACTGTCAATCTAAAAGTAAGTCTTCGATATCCAGGGGATCTGTTCTATTTTGTGTTGATAAGAATCACGATCACTACAGCAGTGATAGCTAGAACCCTGCATCAGAAGTTTGAAATGGTGAGTTGTTGATTGCTTGGCTGATGGTCCACGATGAATGAATATCTGATTCTCATACTCTTGACTCAAATCATAATCAACAGGAATGTTTAAAGCCGTTACTGAGCATTTCATTATGGGACTCTCCTTGATAATTGATAGTTGCTCTAGTATCTATGATCACATTATGATGCCTATAGTCATCATACACTACATTCTCGATCGTTGCATATGTATCTGTACACTTAGCTTCATATATAGCTGCACTAGCTCTTTCTCATGTTATAGTTACTAATTCATGTGTTGGGAAGCCATGGCACTGTATTCACCAGTGTGTTATTTTTTATGTGCAGGTGGCTGTGGAATTAGCATTTCTTCATAAAGCACTGGACCTGACACTTTAGTAATTAATAATAAGATCTGTTATTTTATTGCATTTGTACCATCTATGTATAATTACCTTATCCTTCATGATCAGATGTAGATGTACATAGGTTTAGGCATGCAACATTGGAAAACAGGGTAGACATGAGTGGCGTAATAATACATCCTCTAACCTCATGTAATACAGTACTGATACTATTATGATACGAAACTAAAATGTGCATACTCATGGCATGACTGAAACAAATCGTAAACTGTCTCCTGAGTTTCTATAATCATCATTGCCGCAGTACAGACAGGTACTCAAACAAGGAAACTAGCATGACAGCAGGTACACAGCATGGATACATGTACAAGACTACTTGAACGCTTCTCATTATGTAACTGCTGCGTAGTATGTGCTATTGTGTGAGCCTTACTTGTACACATACGCAAGCCTAGTTGCAAACACATATAAAATTTGTCAAACGTTTGAATTTTCTTGTCCAGTGTGCTGTCCCTTGCTTTATTATAATATATATCTTGGAAAAATAGAAAAAATAGAACAGGTACCGGACCCTCACCCCTGTATATATATATGCATTCCTTTCAACTAGCACAAAGTATATACCAATGAAACACTATAGTCTAACATATAGCTATGTGTAGAAAAAAGTCGTTGAAAAAATTCGATCATTTCAGCTTTCACAATACAGCATACACTCATGTATATATTCAGCAAGGTAATTATTGTGTAGCTATACAATGGCTAAAGGTCACAAGAGACAGTCCTAATAGTTTAATACTGTACTATGGAAATGTTCAGCTATAGGTAACCTTTTCAATGGATTGTGACAATGTGTTGAGTTATACAAAGTAATAAATTTATCAATGTTTTGAGGTGCATGATTACACAAAGTAATGTGCTTGCTATAGTGTGTGGAGATAATCAATATATTTGGTAAAGTCTTCAGATATATGCGATATACGACAATGTGCTTAGTAAGGTGTTGAAATACATATGAAGTAGTGCGTTGGTATAATGTGTTGAAATATGAGATAAATGTATGGGTAGTGTGTGTTCAGATACACAAGGCAATGTAACATCTTGAGATATCAAGGTAATGCGTTTACGACAATGTGCTTGGTAAGGTGTTGTGATACATATGAAGTAGTGCGTTACGATGGTATAATGTGTTGAGGTATGAGATAAATGTATGACAGTGTGTGTTCAGATACACAAGGCAATATAATATCTTGAGATATCAAGGAAATGCGTTACGACTATGCTTGGTAAGGTGTTGAGGTACATATTAAGTAGTACGTTGGTATAATGTGTTGAGGTATGAGATAAATGTATGAGGTAGCGTGTGTTCAGATACAGAAGGCAATGTAATATCTTGAGATGTCAAGGTAATGCGTTTACAACTGTGCTTGGTAAGGTGTTGAGATACATATGAAGTAGTACGTTGGTATAATGTGTTGAGGTATGAGATAAATGTATGACGTAGCGTGTGTTCAGATACACAAGGCAATGTAATATCTTGAGATATCAAGGTAATGGGTTTTCACTAGAATCAGTTCATTTTGAGTGGGGTAAACCAAGCTTCTGCCGTAGTACAGATAACTCGATGTCATCTTTCTTCAATTTTAGTGCAGCAAAAGCACGTTCAGTATCAGCTGAATGACTACTTACGATGTTATGCCACTCATTTGGGAGAAGATGCAGTTGTTGTAACAACATATCCATACGTCCTGCCTCTACAATTTCTTTAGCAGCTGTTTGAATAGCTACTACTTCAGTTTTTAGGGTCTTCATCTGAGAATCTTTAGCTGGAGTAACCTTGGACAGTAATAATTTCTTTATATTCTCACTCTTGGTTATGTCAACTGGAGTTTTTTGTTCACAATCTTGGAGCAAAGGATCGGCTTCATATTTTAGAAGAAGTTCAACTGCTTCTAAGTTATTATCAGCTGCAGCAATATGCAGAGGTGCCACTTTCTTTGCATCCGACATATTGACTGAAGCACCTTTTGAAAGGAGCAGTTCAGAGAGTTGAATGTTTCCACAACCTATAGTTATGTAAAGTGGTGTTGCCCCTTGAATTTCTTGTACATTTGGGGAAACTCCAAGTGAGATTAATTTTTCGACCATTTCTTCAGCTCCTATTTGAGCTGCAAAATGTAGTGCATGTAGACCATGCTTACTACTGATGTTAATATCAGCTCCACAGTCAATCAATTTGCCGGCAATCTCGAATTGTTTGTCGTGAATTGCCCTCATCAGTGGAGTGATTCCTGCATAATCCTGGACGTTTATATTGCATCTACTTTCCAGTAAAAGGTCAACCACTTCTTTGCTTCCAGCAGATGCAGCCATATGGAGTGGTGCATAGCCAAAGTTAGATTGTTTGTTGATATCTGCACCTTTATCTATCAATGCTCTAGCCGCATGCATGTGGTTGTTCGAGGAAGCTTTATGTAAGGCACAGTAGCCATTCGTTGCCATAGCTGCATTGACATCAGCTTTGTGGTCAGTTAAGAGTTCGATCAAATTAGGATGATTAACTTCAGTTGCAATGATGAGAGGAGTAGCCTTCTCTGGACCAGCAGTCACATCTGGATTCATGCCAACATCAAGAAGCTGTTTTGCACATTCATATTGTCCTACTGCAGCTGCCACGTGAAGTGGTGTTCCAATTGCAGACTTCAGAGTGGGATTAGCTCCATGGGATAACAAATCTGCTAACATTGATGAATAGCCATTTCTACACACTTCATGTAATGGTGTATTCTGGTTACCTGGAGCACGAGTATTTGGATCGACACCTGCATGCAGCAGGGCTTGGAGTGTCTGTGGGCTTACAGAATTAATAGCAAGAAAAATTAAAGGTTTAGCGAGAAACTTCGAAGACTTAACAATTGCTGGATTATTTTTTAACATCAACTGAACAATTTCATGGTATCCTCTCAAACAGGCTAGCTGGATTGGAGCTATATCTTTTGGTGCAGGACTATCACTACAGGCTCCCATTTTAAGTAATTGATGGACTATTTCAACAGCACGGAAATCTGTGGCAGCATAGAGTGGTGAAACTTGATCTTTAGCACAAAGATTCACATCAGGAGAGTAATTTAAAATCTTTGAAGCACACTCAAACTGTCTTGACTGAATGGCAGCTAATATTGGAGTAATACCAGCTATATTTTGAATATTTATATTGCAATTTGCCCTGCAGAACAGATCAACTGCATCTTTAGCACCATGAGCCAATGCAATGTGCAGTGCTGTGCTTCCTTTAGATGTGAGTTGGTTAATATCGGCGCCATGTGCCATTAACAATTTGAGCATTTTTATATTATTACGTGCTGCAGCTTTGTGCAGAATTGGAAGCCCAGTTTCAGGATGCTTTAAAGTAACATTGGCTTTATGCTTTAGTAATAATTCTGCAATTTCAATCTGTTCACATTCAACAGCTCTCATAAGGGGAGATACACCACCACCATTGGGTATATCTGGATTGACACCGAGTTGCAGTAGTTGCTTTGCAGCACTTTCTTGACCATTTTCAACCGCAGCATGAAGAGGAGTTCCAACAAGTGGCACTACTTTTGTAATATCAGCCCCATTTTTTGCTAGGATGTCAATTAGTTTGGAGTTTCCTTTTGCACATGCAACTGTAAGTGGGGTCATGTTATTTTTAAGGTCTATCACATTTAGGTCGACTTTGTATATCAGTAAGACCTTTAGCATCTCTGGGCTGTCAAGTTCACAAGCAGTAATTACTGGTGGTGGATCTGAGATTATCATATTTGGATGACTAAGGGCCTCGGAATTTTCTTGCAAAAGTAGCTGTAAAATACTTGGATCCTTAGAAATGATTGCTGCATGAATTGGAGTTCTTCCATCACCTGCCAATAAAGTGACATCAGCATGATAATGAAGGAGTACTTTTACCACACCCTTGCGGCCCATTGCAGCAGCTGAGTGAAGTGGAGTCCTTCCGTCATTACATTGTGTATTGCAGTTGGCATTGCTCTTTAGCAAGAACTCGGCAACTTCTCCATAGCCTTCTGAAGCAGCCATCTGGAGTGGAGTATATCCTTGTGGAGTACGAGCTTCAACATTTGTACCAAGTTCTACTAGGGCTTGTGCAACATTGAGGTGACCGTAGTAAGCTGCAATGTGTAGAGCAGTTAACTTTAATTTGTTGGTTGTCTGGGCATCTGTGCTTCCTCCATGCTTAACAATTGTCCTTACAATGGTCTCTCTGCCATAATGTGCAGCAATATGAATGGGCATATAATTACTGTCGGTCTGGGATAGGTCAGCGCCCTTTTCAATCAGCTGCTGTACTTTTGAAGTCTCCCCCTTGCGAATGAGGTAGGAAAGCAAATTTGAATCACTATACATAATTTGGTAGCCTGTTGAAGCTTCTTGCCGCATAGGTTTAAACCTTTTCTCAGATTGTTTCCCGGTTTCCACTTGCAATGAAGGTAGTGCTGTTACTTTCATTTTTTGGGGGTCATAGGATACAGAATGTTGCAGTATTGGTATACCTTGTCGTACATTCCTGTCGGTATCACTTGACTGCTTCGCTGTAGAATTTTCAGAAAACTGTCGTTTGATTGTCTTTTGGGGACTAGTAGTTTCTCGTGTAAAGTTCTGAGCTGAGGTGTCGAATGGGGTTCCAGTATCTTGCTTCACAGAGGAAGGATTAGTCTCAATAGCAGGTCCAGGCAGCTTGGTAGTTGCGACTGATTGTAATAATCCAGGAGCATGTGAAAGTGTTTTACTGGTTAAGCAGCTCCCTATTGCTTTGAGGTAGAGTTTGTAACAGGTATGTGGGGTAGCTTCTGACCCGCAGATTTCAAGTTTAATACCAAGTTGGTGATTGTAACCAAGGAGTCGAAACTTTTCTTCCACTACTTTTGTAAAACTACCACTTGCAATGTCCTCTGCTAAGAGATTTGCCTGATGAAAATTCTGAAATAGTATTTTTGCAATAAAGCTTCCAACCAAAGTTGAATGCAGAGAAATATTGTACTTTCGGAGACACTCTTCAACAGCCAAAGAAATTTTTTTGTGCAGAGTAGCCCAGAATGTAAGAGGTTGTTGCATCTTCAAGCGATCTTGAGCAAGTCCCTTGTCGTAGAAACGAAGGTTACCATCCACAAGATAGAGTCTGTCCTCACCTGATCTTGATACGCTCTGAAACTGTGGCAGTTTTTCTGAGGGAGCAATCGAAGTTAAGTCTATCGAAGGATCGACAACCTTTGCTTCTTTAGCTAGCCTGGACTGTGCAAGAGCACATGCTATATCCCTTCGATTGGCAAGGTTTTTCTTTGCTTCATGCAAAATACTGAGAATACATTGCATGCTATATCTGTTATCAGCTTGTATCCTTTTGATACTATTCACTGATATTCCCAAGTGTGTCCCTACCGTCATATATTTTTCTGGAGGAATCATCTCAGCAATGACCGTGAGCTCCCGATCTGTAACCTCCTCCCAATTTGTTTCAGGTACACTAGAGCTGTCTTGAAGTGGTTCAGCTGTATCAAGGGTAGTGGTGATCTTGGCTTCCTTTGTTGCATCTGGAAAACTCTCAGACTGTTTAGGGTAAGAATTAAGATCAATATCTGCATTTGTACTGTGGCTATCAATACAAGCTTTTGCTGTATTAGACTGAAGATGTGCATGGAATGTGGTATGTGTACCACTATTCACTACTGCACTAGTTGATTCTTGTGAAGATGCATAACTCTTTGTTGTTTTGGGAGGTGATGCATCTTGCGAATTACTGCTAGAAAGACTGCTATCTTCAGTGGTATCACTGGAGGAAAAGATGTTCACAGGACCCGTTTCACCAAAAAAATCTGGAAACCTTTTTACAAGCTGATCATATGTAGCTTTTATTGGTGCATACACAGTTGGGTCTGTTATATGGTACAGAGCAAGGCTGGGCTTCTTTGTGTACACTAGACGATAGGCAAAGCTAATGTTATCATCCGTAACTTGCTTGAGCTGTAGGTCAAGATTAGAGAAGATAACCAATGAGGCATTTATGTCTACCCCTCGAAGTGCGTCAACAAAGACCGAAAGGCATTTCTTCAATTTTTGAGTAAGAATTGTTGATTCAAGACCTTCAAGGCAGTTGGCAATTTGCTTTGGTGAGGAGAACTGTAACTCTAACAACAAGTAGCCATCTCGAGTGTAAAATGTGCCAATGTGGTCGAAGTATGTGTATTCATTTGGAAGCTCGGAAATCATGCTATAAAAGAGCTTCTGAAAGTCGCGAAATGGAATGGGATGTCCACTTCCGCATTCTTCTTCACGAAAAACAATGATAGAAACCCTACCTGTGTCACTTGTAGCTGCAAAACTAATCTGCTTGTGATGTATCGCTATTCCCAAACGCCACACCAAATTTGGAGGTATAAACAGGTGCTGACTCTGAGCCTCTCTGCATACCTCTTCACTTACTTCATGAGGAAAGGGTATAGAAGCCATTATCCGGTTTGATCAGAAATGAGAATCTTGCACGACCTGAATGGAATAAAAATAGTAATGAGTTAAACTTGAGGTTTCTTTTAAGTGCCCTGGTCCATGCAACCGTGACTACCACTTTTCTTCTTCTAGGTATTAGGTACAACTACACTAGACATGTTCCTAGGCCTGCACCCCAGTCTTTGTCACTTGCAGTACAAAAAATAGGGAAGACCTGGTATTATATATCACGTGCCTGATGTAGCATAGACTTATTTAATCAGTTGGGTGCACATCTTGCCTCCACAGGCTCGGTGAGATACCCTACATGTTCTACGTGAAGAAAGCTTCCAAGTTCTACGTAGTTACTGCAGAAGGCTAGATTCAAGGCTGCACTGAGTTGATTGTGAGTTAGTGAGAGACTAAAACAGAGTTGTAACACCAGTAAGATTGAAGCGAAGCGGCGGAACGTTTGGCAGGCCAGGGCAGGCACAAAAAGATAGGCTTTTGATTATGCACAAGGATTTCTACTTCAAAAATGGGTAACAGACATAGACCTGCCTTTTATACCCTTCAATGTTTAAAGCTAATCCCCCAACTTATCTTTCCTACTGCCTAACTATTCAAGGAATAATTTCCACTTCCCATACAGCACATGCACTCGGCTCCTATCTTATACAATCTGATCCAGCTATCAATGAATATCATTAATGACTAGAAATCCTCTCAATAACCTGCAAGTTTGTTATAAAATGACGATTTGATTTTTAAGCGCTATAGAGCCAGCAAGTTAGACATTGCTAAGGAGAGTCAATTAATCATATTCATAAGATTATTAATGAGATTCATAGCCAATTAATTATAGTCATGACTATCAAACCACTAAAGTCCGCCATAATCCCTGCCAAAGCTAGGAAAAAAACAGTTTTAGGCTATTCATTAATTATTCATAAGCTTTGTCATTAAGCATATAGGCTGCTTTAGCTGATTGCTAGTTAAGTAGGCAGGCCTGGGAACAAAGCTAACTTATATACATACACTTCCAAGTGTAAAGATTTAAGGGGGGTGTAATTGAAGTAAAGTAATGTTATGATACAAAGGAAGGGTCAACAAAGAATCAAAACTTATACCATTGTGATCCTTGAATGAAAACTAAGAAAACTTATATATAGAAAAACTCTACTTTCAGTATCTGTGAGAAGATATGACAAAAAAACAACTATACATCTATGTTTATGGGGTCCCTTCCCCTGGGGAGGCAGGCACACATTCAAAAATGGCATCTCTGGTAGTTACATGGATGCTGTCTTCATATAAGTTAGATACCGAGACCAAGGGATCTACGGGCTTTAGAAACCCAAGGGCCCGAGGCTGTAGCGCGCTTCGCTCGGGCGCTACTAAGGGCCCGAGGGTTTCTAAAGCCCATAGATCCCATTGGTTGAGGTATCTAAGTTATTTAGAGTGTAGCCCTAGCAACAGTTTTGCATGCAGCCTCCAGGCCTATAGTAAACAACTTCTACAAATAGTAAATACCTTCAGGAATACCCTGAGAGCACAGACTTGTAAAAGTTGTAGGTCTCTATATATAGAGACCCGCTTTTCTCTAGCAGGTCTCTATGAGATTTAGAGACCTGTAATTGACCAATGAAATGCAAGAAAGTACTAACACTATGCTCTAAAAACTTGTAGCTAGCA
The DNA here is from genome assembly GCA_963921505.1 of Phakellia ventilabrum. Classification (NCBI taxonomy): domain Eukaryota; kingdom Metazoa; phylum Porifera; class Demospongiae; order Axinellida; family Axinellidae; genus Phakellia; species Phakellia ventilabrum. Next base: position 5,515,944 of record OY997382.1, read on the forward strand.
CCCAAAGAGTCAGAAGTCTGTCACATACCATATGGCCAGCAAGAAATTTTCACATGGTTCCAAATTTTTCGTTTTTCGGTGGCCTGATTCTGATTGGTGGCACAAAAATAAAAAAATTTGAATGTGCAATCAACGATCGTCAGTGAAAAATATCAAAGATGGGTATGGCCTAGTGAACACTCTTATAGACGCTAGAGGGCCATGATGTACTTCTGTTGGCCCCATGGCTGACAAACGAATGCTAATGACGCATTTCCTAAGTTGAAAAGAATACATCCACAAGTTCACAGTTTGCATCAAAGCAACAGGTACGCAGCAATTGCACAGCACAGACACAGTGAAAGGGTCCGCACCTCTGGAAAGGCAGCTCTGCAGCAGCAAGAGTGCATAAAAATTTTCCCCACCCCCAAGGGAGTAATGTTCCCCTTGGGGGCGGGGAACATTATTATGCGCTCTTGGCAGCAGGTACAACAGTTTGAATAATCTTGTAGGCGTAGTAGCCTTTACTACCATCACTTTGACATGCAACAGTTTCAGCAATGGTTTGCCATGCGAAGCTAAGGGGTGTGGTTAAGGACCTGCATTGACACAAGAATTATAATGCAATTGGCATTTTCGTGAAAATTCATACCTGCAAAAATTTCCCAGCAAGTTTTACCAAGAAGGCTTAGTATCGCTCCCAGGTTATTAGAGTTTGTGTATCATGGAGTACGGTAGTACTCCATATATGGGGATGGCTCCAAAAAAAAATGGCTGCCCCATTGCATGTGTACAAAGTGATATGTTCAAAACTCTGCCCTAGACTTAGTCATAGGCTTTTAGGGACCATACCTGTCATTCTCGAGTGTTTTCAACATAACAAGACTGCTACCACTAACAGAGAGCATCGCTGAAGTGCCAAATCGGCAAGTCGCTAAATCGGCAAATCGTTTTCATCTTCTTTCAGGTTTCTTCTTCCGATACCATAGCACAACAATGACTGAAACGATTACAGTGATTCAAACGCGAAGAAGCGCTACTGTATTTGGGCTAGTGCACCCACACCATAGCGTTCTCAAACAACTCAAACTCTTCAGCACAGATTCTCAAGCGCTCGAATCAAGTATTTGCCGCTATACGCCGTTCTGTTCCGTTCCGTTCTGCGCATTAAGCGATGGTTACGCCTACACCGGAAACGCAGCCTCGAGCATGCTGCATGGATGAGCTGTTCTGCTTAGACGCTTATAATACTTGGAGTACGCTTTATGACGGACCCAAATTGAGTTGCTGTAGTTACGTTATAATAGTAAGAACACTGATACAACTGCTAGACCATTACAGACCATACTAACCTCCATGATGTGCATTAAATGGAGTCGGCAACCTGCTGTAGACAGCCGTCTGCCATTGCAATGTTACATACAAGAATGTGTGGGTGTACAGTGGCATTCTCAAGTCGGTAGGCGCTTAGCTACAATTCACATTAGCGTAAGTCATCGAATGTCGACCACCATCTATTGTCAGCTATCTATTGTCGGCGAAAATTACAGCAGAAAAATACGCGGTAACGATCGATTACGGATACCGCGACGTTCCCGGGAAAATTGCTATAGCTGGCTCAGTGTTGAAGATGCATTGTAGCGACGTTGTAAGTTCTATTTAAATGAAATTTTAATCTTGGAGTCTGTGCATGCTGTAAATTCGAAAGATATATACTTGGTGGGTGTGGTTCAAATGCTGTGACATCAACGAACGGAAATGCGAAATGGCCGACATTGCGTGAACTACCATGATCGAGCGGTCGACAATAGGTCGAGCTGGCCGACAATACATGAAGAGAGCCCATCACTGCTGCGCTTCGGTAAGACCCTGCCATTACAGCTACTCATTGGAAAAATGATTGTTTGGTAGCTGGATCAGTGTTCTTGAAACTGGACTTTGTCCGCAGTTTATAGCTAGTACGGTGTCGGAGTAGATATGCGTACAAAATTAGGTGGTCGACACTTGGTGACTTACGCTAGCTGTATTTTGCTACTCTGCTGTTTCTTTAAGCCCCACTGAAAGCTTTGCAGTGCAAAGTGCATTCTGTGTCTGTTACATTATAGGTGCTGTTAGTTTATCATAAATGGGAGCATACGTGGATACAGCTAATAACACTCATCTACCCCACACAACCAGACCATCTAAACATCACCTTTCTCCTCCCCACAAAAAAAACAACAGAAACAAGTAACAAAAAAAGCAACCAAACAAGGTAGGAATGGTACCACAATACCCTTACGGATTGTCATCCCTATATCTTTTGCCATTTTTCCAACCTCAACACACACACACACACGCACACAGACCAATCCCTGCCATGCCACACCAGCCATATCCACAGCCAATAGAATGTGCATGGCAATTGCAGCACATCACCCCCTCACACTACAACTTATCCTCCACATGCAGCAATACACACTCGTAGGCTAGACTACATACATGTACCACTTACCCCACATTCTACACCACAATCCACACCTACAATGACAACTACACACTTCCACCTGCAACAACACCCTTTCACCTCACCAACAGTTAGTACGGAACACATTTCCAAAAACGTTACTCTATTATACCAAAGTACGTTCAAAAAAACCTAATCATCTACACCACAATCTAACATCCTGTCGTCCCATGTAACTAGCACTTACGTATACTAGTGATACACAATGTGCAGGGATGTCCTCGCTTCACGAGAATTGCTGGGTGTGGCACATGGCATGCAGGTGGCATGCCCATAGCACCCACCCACAAATGAAAAAGACACCCACAAAACAAAATGGCTACTTGCTATTATGCGCTTATAAGACCAGAGGCCGAAGCAAGCTTACTGTGATAGTGATCGCTTCCAAGTCTCCCCGTTACGAGTCACAGTTTATAGCGAAGGTAAGTGTTCGCTGTGTGTTTGATAGGCTATACCAGGAGAACTGGCTGGAACAGGTTACGACGAAAGAAGGTCAATCGAACTGGAGTATAGCTTCGCTTTGCTCGGACTAGTTGCAAAAATGGCAAAAGATATAGGGATGACAATCCGTAAGGGTATTGTGGTACCATTCCTACCTTGTTTGGTTGCTTTTTGGGGATTCCATCCCTATATGTTCTTTCATTTTTTAAAATGTTTTTTTGTTACTTAAGAATTAGAGATATGAGTGCTAGAAACAGGTAGCACAATCGAGCAATGTGATTGTGCATACAAGTGTGGATTAATTGAAATTAGAGCGGCTATCTGCTCTCGTGGTTGAAAGCTAGAGAGCCTACTATATGTTGTTCAATAGAAATTTGAAATGTTATCTATCAGCCACAACCCACTTCTGCTGGACTGACCCGATCCCAATTTTGTAAAGGTCAGCCTACTCATAACAAAACTAGGCATGTTTTACCAGCCGGGCGCGTGCAAAGTGCACACCCAGCTGGTACTAAGATTGCTTTATGTTCCCGCATTTGTGTGTGCGTGTGTTCGTCCGCAATTATCACGTGTGCTAAGTTAGTCATTCCATTACTATGCCACTATAGCCACGAGCGCAGTGGAAGCTACTGGAAGTTCGCAGGCTCAATAGGCCAAGATACGTCAAGCTAGGTTAGTTCTGTGTTGCCTAAACAGTGAAAGAGTGGTAGGTAGCAATGATAATTCTGTTTTGGCAAGTTCTGATCACTAACTGGAAGCGCACTACGAAATTGCTGTGTCAGCACTTTCGCTGGAAGCTGTACCAGGGCCATCGGAAGCAGTTATAGAGTGGTCTGGCCAGAGAGGCTACGAAGTAGCTGAGTATAATCTTCTGCGTGTAGCGCGGAAATTTTTTACCCCCTTTAAGGTCAGGAAGGGCTCTCGTAGCTTCTCTCACATCAGGAATGAAGTTTTAGTGCTTGAACCCAGGCCTTCCTCGCACAGATTTTATCTCACAGCCAGCCATGAAGAAAACTCACAGCTATGCTCGCGAGAGGAATAGTCTCGTGACTCCATACGCACGTCTAGTCCGGGGTCGCAAGGCTAGCGAGATCCAAATGTAGTAACTATACTGGTTTCCAAGTAAGCTTTAGTTACATTCCAAATGAATTTTAAAACAAAGTTGACTTTCAGGAAGTATAATACACAGTCATGCGTACAGGTCTAGACCAGCTAGGTTGGAATGATCGCCACACAACAGTCTTGTTACCGAACGACCGTTGGAAAGGTCGTGAAACGAGGCTGGTTCGGGCCATCGATCCCGACATGCATCGCCGCTGATTCTGCCATGATAGCCTCTGAGTCACTGACGTTTCGATGCGCAAATATGTATGTAGCTATGGTGGATTGCACGAGCTTCATAAAAAAAGTTTTTGGAACGGCCAAAAAGTGGTCCGCCCGACAGCCCTGTGTACACAATGGAGACTGTCTAGCCAAGCTGATCCATTCTACAGCTGCATTTAGCTTAGACTGACCTGTTGCTGAGCACAACCTTCAGTTGAATGATTTATGTACAAAATCACCCAGCTGGTTTTTAGATATGAAATATCAGTCTTGTTTCTCCACTGATGCCTTGGCTGCAGAGATATTAATGCACGCAACCACTCACTAGCTACAACTCACCACTGCTTTGTGATAGGCCTATAGGACAGAAAGGTCACCTTTCCAGAGTAGCAACATACATGGTTAGGGGTTAGTCATTATTCTCGTCACAAGCTAGCTTGTCGAGAATCCTGCGTCTCACCACACCCTAGCCTGTTTGTGATATTTGTGAATAGAATAATTTTTGGAGCATACCGTTTAGTGGCAAACTTTCGAGGCACATAATTTTCACAGTTTTCGTGGATTCGTTTCAGATCGCGACAATTAAGCTCGCGAAAGGGTTTTTCCCAGATATATGGACTGCATAACTTGCCCTTTGTTTTTTGATTCAAGAGTATTTGAGATGGCTCTCTAACGCTACTTTGAAACCACTGACGCAGAGCTGCCGATTTCGCTGGCTGCTAACGAGGAGTCGACACGTTGGTGAGACGCGTGCTTCAGCTCCAGCAAACACCAAAAAGAGGTCCGCACACATAGTGCGCAGTTCATAGCGGAATAAAAAGCTGAGATAGGGAGCGAGTAGCAGAGGATGGCGTAGTTGCAATCTATCCGCTACTACTTAAAATGATCTAACAATGAATGGGCATGGCTATCAAGAATCCTTGGTCCATGAAATAATTCAGATGACCAATCTCCAAAAAATTTGCCCCTCGAAAATTTGGTATTACCGTAATCTCCCGAAAATACGCCCATGGGCGATGAACTTTAGTGGCTACTCAAAGAGGGGGGTGGGCTTATTTCTCGAGTATTTCACTCGAAAAATAGGCCCACCCAATAAGTTAGTATATACACCCACCCAGACATAACAAGATGTGAAGGGCTTCATAAGAAGCGCACTCGAAATAGGCCCGCCCTATAGGTTAGTATACACCCACCCAGACATAACAAGATGTGAAGGGCTTCATAAGATTTGTTTGCACAAGTGTCCTAAGAGCCAGAACAAAGTAACAACAATTGTTCTCTGGAAAGCCATCCCACATCCACAAAACTGATTGACTTTTTCTTGAAACATTTATATAGTTATACTGTTTACCAGGCTTTTTTCAAAAGCCAACACACACACAGAAGATTTCATTAGCGTAAGTGACCACTTATCGCGCAGTACTAATTATCGCGCACTAAGTATTACTGTACTTAAGCGAATAATTTTTTTTTGCTTACTACGTTGAAACAAGGTTGCTTAGTACAAGAGAACGTGAGACAAAACAAATATCAATTTTTAGCGACTAGTACACTTACCTTTGTGCTAACTGCGCGATAATGGTATAGCCGTTAAGTATTGGTACCATGCGTGGTGCGCGATAATACGTACCGATGTGCGATAATTGATCATAAACGAGCTCCGCCTTCATCGTTCGCACAAAAAAGTGTTTCCGCCTACCTTCGCTTAAAAGGAGAGTAAGATTGCAGAAGCGATGGTGATTCTCCGAGTGAAGTTCTGAAGTTTATACACCGTTCCGTTCTGAAGTTATGGATCCAGGTACAAAATCTGCGCGATAATTGGTCACTTACGCTATGCAGCATGCTTGTGTGGTTAATGGGGTGGGCTTATTTTCGAGAGTAAATGACCCTCTACAATAACCTTTGGTTGAAGAGGGGGGTGGGCTTATTTTCGGGAGATTAGGTATATGGTAATAGCCTCATGGCCATATGGTCTGGATGGTGACTCATTGATGAATGTCGTGATGAAACTGAATACGAACATGCTCCTAGCCTGAATATAATGACATTTAACATTCTGCTGTTTTCCTATGATTTGCTAATCTCTCATCACGACCGATACCTTAACGATCTGAAGTTGTGGTAGCCTCGTACCCAGGCCACACCCCTCGTGGACTGGGAACGAGGCTAAAGTTGTGGGAGGTGAGTCGGGCAAATGCACTCATGCACCCTATCTGCTTGACAGGGGTTAATATTATGATAGCCTAAGTCTGACCAAGGGAAACTCCCTACTGCACACCCCCCCCCCCCCCCCCCCCGACTTGATCATGCCGTATTTCCATTCATCCAAGTACATAGCTATGTAACTTGTTTCTGGGGATGGTTTACAGCACATGTTTGCCAGTGGGTAAGCAGAGAAACATGTGAATACAATTGAGGGCAAGCATAGGTAAACAGAGATATTAGATCATAGCCTGGGTGTGTCTTTTCATTCTAGAACGTTCTAGCTTAGCTATAGTTTTCACTGTTAATAGTTATAGCATACACTGCGTATGTTTTGTGTCTGTACATTCGGGTGCATGCTGTGAATGAGCGCGGGTGGAGGGAGAGAAAGGCACATCTGCTGCCTAGCTCCAAAAAGCATATGTAGCAACACCATTTTAGCAACAGTCGGTCCGACTTTCACATAGCAGCAAGCAAGGAAAAGGAGCAGTAACCAGAGAGCAGGCCTAAGTGGAGTTAAAGCATTTTCCCACCCACCCGCCCATCCCAGATGGCAGCTAGTTTTGTTTCTTCCCATTCTCCATTGGACCGGTGAGTCCCGATGTGATCCACGGCTGGCCAGAGGTGCAAATCGAGGCACGAAGAAGTAAAGACGTCGAAATGCGACAACGCTGACTGAAATAACTGGGAATTTACTTTAACTGCAATTGGTTGTCTGAATTGCAAGCCCAAGCTTGGATAAAGATTTAGGGGGGCGGATCCAGGGTCATTATTCACATTGTCAAACTGTGGGATGCATCGGATGGTAACATTTTGTGAATTTGCTATAATCATCGAGATTCATATAAGCCAAGCAATTCCCCCACATGCCCACTCATTACAATCATAGCCCTCACACGAACATCACCCCACTCAAAGCATTATCCTCTTATCAGACAATATGGGTTATCACCAAACACATCTAGAGGGGTGGAACAAAGTTTTACTATTTACAGTTTTGTTAAAATGTGAATGATGAACCTTACTTCATCCCTCTACATTTTAGTTTTGCAATTCAGACAACCAAACATAAGCCCTCAGTATGCTAGCCAAAGTCATGAACTTTAAACTCAGGCCTTGATTTATTGCCCCCTAATAGCTATGCCCCCAAGATCCCTCCCTTTATTGGCTAGGCATAGCTACGTGGGGTCAAGCAAGTGGAAAATGCGGAAACAAAATCTAGGTATAAAGATTACGTGATCAGTATTGTGCATTGTTTAGTCATTCTCCAGGCAGAGTCACAAATACAGAAAGAGGAGGCCAAAAAAGTTATTTACATAAGCGGAACATCACATTTCTTGAGTGCAGGACAAGGAGATGACTAGCTAGGTGTGCAAGTCTAACAGACAAATAACACCATCTGGCACACCATAGGAGTTGAACAGAGCAGTCAACTTCAAACATGTGCAGACAAAAGCTGGCAGACGGTGTCAAACATAAAAGATCGGTCTGCAGTAAAGTTTGCAAAGACTGGCGGCTGTACACATTTCAGAGGCTGGTGTACAAGAATGAACGTCAAAGCTGAATACTTCATCAGTAGGAGACAATAATAGCCACTGTATGCCATTACTAACAAGCCAGCACATATGGACATAGCTTAATGCCCATATAAAAGCACTGCTGATAGGGAATACCCTTATAGTGCTGACTGGGAACATGCATACATTACAAGATAGACTGCATAATTTGCCAAAATCCCTGGGAATACCAGAGCAGTATCCTTCAAAGGTTCAAATAAGGTAAAGAATGCAGTCGTTATCACATTATGCTCATCCACCCCAAATTACTTACTCACCATGCAGTTATGCACATGCACACCTGGCAGTGTGCTTGGATGATTAATAACATGATAACAATGTGCCACTGATGGTTGCATGTACTGATCCTTGGCATTAAAGAGAAAGTTGATAGTCTCAGGGTTGCCAAATAGCTATTAATAAAAAAATTCATACACAGATCCTTGGCATTGTTTGTTGGTGTTTTGTCTGTCAGTGTTTCGTCTGTATAGTGTTTGGGAGATTTAAGCACTCTGCTAGGGTAGTTTGTTGTTTCCTATACACTATCTGCATCCACAGCCACTTCATGAGTTACAGGAGTGACTGAGCGCAAAACCAAGACTAAGCAATAACAGATTGTGTGCTATACGCCACAATGGCATCTTAGTGTGCTTGCTCTAATGGTCAAGCCACCATCCATCAAAAGCAAAGGAAAATATGTACGTGTATGTCAGCAAAGAAATATTAACTGCATACATCATTTGTTGTGCATATGCACCATATTAAAGGAAATTGTTGTGGTCCTATGTGTGCTTCACTTCATAATGGTGTAATCTGTGCATGCACATGCAGCTATAGCTACACAATATGGTGGCCTGGCAATGAGGCAATTCACCTGGAACAAATTGGCAAGTAGATCCCCAGTCAAGAGGGTAAAGTTCAGTTAGATACATGTATATGGACCTGTTAGTATGTTAAAGTTTAAGTGTAACACTTTAGTTTGTGGTTTCAATTTTCAGTTTCAGTTTTTCTCCTTGAATTGACTATTGAGTGACTTACATGGGCTCCTGATGTAAATGATTAGATAATGTATACACAGTAAATGTGGGTCACTCACATTCAATTTCATAAAATTCTCTGGCTCATTGTTGTGATATCGATGGCAGATACAGCAATGGATCCAGATATACCAGCCTGCAATAAAATTATAATAGAATCATGATCACTTTAATCAATTCTCAGCAGGCCTAACTCTCTCCGAGTCAGTGAGGCTGATCACCCACAATGTCTATAAAACTCTCAATTCTTTTTTGCTGTAAATGATTTAGTGATAAAGATGCACATTGACCATAGATATATAGCTCCGTAACGTTAACGGAGCTGTTACAGTAATCTTTTGTATTCGTAGTGAGCGAGGCTTAATATATCGCGACTGAGAAGATGCAATTACATCGCAAAGCCGAGGCTGAGTGCTGTGGCTCTGGAATAAACGCCCATTTCATGACATTAGCCCTAATCTCATATAACCCTTATCGGCATGGACTGTCGCTATGAAATAAAATCAGGGGCTAGCTGCTATAATGGAGGCCTGAGGTCTACAAGTGAGCTTAAGTTTATGCTAAAATACAATGACTCACTTTTTTCAGGAAGGTAGAAACGGCTGATATCGCTATCGAGAGCAAACTTGGTGCACGACAAAACTGCAGCCTTCAGTCGAGCGGAGAAATTTCTGCATTCCCGAAGTCTAGAATGTTTCCTGTCCCCGCCTTAATTAGCTGCGCTACGCAAGTTGACTCCACCCCCAATCTCAATATAGACCAACGGAACAGGTGTAGAAAACAAGACTTAAACCTTACAGCTGCACACAGACCAAGCTTTTCTCCATGTACCCCTGCATGGCATCCTCTTCGTTCAAGTCATATAGCTAATAGTGGGGGACTAATGTTTGCAGATGATTTTGTTGGTTTAACTACTAATGCGGAGGATTTACAAAAGTTGATTAATGTAGTACAAGGGTTTTGTAACAAATGGAGGTTGAAATCTAACATCAAAAAGAGTGCTGTTGTGGTATTTTCTAAGGTGGCTATTACAGATATGTGTGCGTGGAAGTGGGGAGATAACGTAATTCCAAGGGTTGTAAGTTACTGTTACTTGGGGATTGAATTTGCTGAGAATGGGTCATGGGATAGTCATGTACAGAAGGTAATTGATAATGGGAAGAAAAAGCTTAATCGTTTGCACCGGTTTGTCAGTAATAGAAATATCAGTACCGTTGCAAGGAGATTATTGTTAGTTTCAGTACTTCGTCCTACTTTAGAATACGGTAGTGAAGTGTGGGCTTGTAATAAACGGCAGACAGCTTCCTTAGAATCCATTCAGCTAGGAGCAGCTAAGAAGATACTTGGCTGCTCTTCCAAAACGTGTAATGAAGCGGTAAGGGGAGATATGGGGTTAGAGTCCTTGAAAGGGAGGAGGGATAGAAGCAAACTTAAGTGGTGGTATAAAGTCAATAAGTTGGATATTGAGCGGTATCCTAGAGTACTATTAGATGCTGAGTGGGAAGTGAAACCATGTAGAGGTAGGCAAAGGAAAACTTGGATGAAAGTAATTAATGAATTGCTGCTGCAGTTAGATTTAGATAGCCAAGAGGTATTAGCTGCAGATAATATTAATTTGTCTTTAGATACGGTAGACGAAGCGTTGAGGGATAGAGAATACAAGGACTTTAATGACAGCTTGAATACTAAAGTTAAGTTGAATCTGTACAAGTCTTTCTGTAAGGAAATAGAATTCAAGAATTATTTGCAGGGGGTAGGTGATCCGGGTACAAGATTATTGTTTAAGTTTCGGTCAGGTACGAACGGTCTGAATGAAGAGTTAGGAAGACATAGGGGTAAAAATGATGATAGGCAGTGTAAATTATGCTGGAATAAACGCCCATTTCATGACATTAGCCCTAATCTCATATAACCCTTATCGGCATGGACTGTCGCTATGAAATAAAATCAGGGGCTAGCTGCTATAATGGAGGCCTGAGGTCTACAAGTGAGCTTAAGTTTATGCTAAAATACAATGACTCACTTTTTTCAGGAAGGTAGAAACGGCTGATATCGCTATCGAGAGCAAACTTGGTGCACGACAAAACTGCAGCCTTCAGTCGAGCGGAGAAATTTCTGCATTCCCGAAGTCTAGAATGTTTCCTGTCCCCGCCTTAATTAGCTGCGCTACGCAAGTTGACTCCACCCCCAATCTCAATATAGACCAACGGAACAGGTGTAGAAAACAAGACTTAAACCTTACAGCTGCACACAGACCAAGCTTTTCTCCATGTACCCCTGCATGGCATCCTCTTCGTTCAAGTCATATAGCTAATAGTCTGCAAGATAAATAAAGCATGACATTGTACGTGCATGTAGCTAGCTATATTGAACCATCTTGGCACCAGCCCAACACAGTAGCTAGTGATCCTTCTACTTCATTGTAATATCTCCAATACACTGTAATAGTAAGTTTCAAGTATGCGTACAGACTTGGACTGTTCCTTTTTGTGTGGACTAGCTATAGCTATGTCTAAATTTGTTAGAGTAGCTCCACAGAGTAGCCTCATTCCCAGTCTCCAGTCCCAGATTTTTTTGTAGTTTGCATGTACAAGAGCCAAAGGCTTTATTTATTAGCTATATGCAAAAAAAAGAAGCTGGAAGTGGAGACTGGGACCAAGGCTAGCACAGAGTTTAGAAAATGTTTTGTATCAGCTGTAATCTCAGAGCTGGCCATTCTAGAGATTGAAGCATTTAGCTACTTGCACTGGACTCCTGAATCAGACCACAGTCCTGAATCAGACTCAATACTTGTACACATGTGAAATAATGTTCTTCAGGTTCGTGAACTCCTGCACAATGGTCTCAGGGTTGGTTGCTTGAAAGGCTGGGAATTGATGAACAATAATGTCATGCTGTGATTAATATTTCGGTGATTTTCTTTCCTGAAATTTAAACTGGTGAGTGATATACTCCAAAGCAGCAGCACTATCTCCAGGTGGTCCACTGTACTCTGGGAAGGCTTCTGTTAGAGGCACAGTTTTGATTTTTTTCTTCAAAGTTCTGATTGTTCAAGAGTACCACAACCGGTATTAGATTAACCCTATAGCAACTCGACCAGTGTGATAACAGCTGCACGCATTCCAAGCATTCCTCCATGTATCCCTGCATGGTATCCTCTTCTTTCAAGTCATAGTCTGCAAGAGAAACACACAAGAACAAAGCACGCCATGGTATATTAAACAAGTACCTGTGCCGTCTTGGTACCGTTACCAGCCCAACATAGTGTAGTGATCCCTCTACTTCAGTAATTCGTAATCCAATACCTCCAATAGTACAGTCAGTTTCATTCAGGCTTGGACTGTTTCTTTTTGCGCGGACTATGTCTAAATTTGTTGGAGAGTAACCGGGTTGACCTATCCTCTCTAGTTCTGCAGAGTTAAGAAAATGTTTTGTATCAGCTGCCATCTCAGAACTGGCTATTCCTGAGAAGCATGACTGGACGCCTGAATCAGACCACAGTTGCTTTAGCACTTCCACTAGCTCCAGGGATGGCTCAGGCCGTCTGCAAAGTTCCAACAGTTTCTGGACGTCACCTGCTCTTCCCGGACACTCAAAATGAATGCCTGCTTTTTGCATCCTACGAATGGTCATCATTGTTCCACTTACGACATTCTGAAAAATCTTTCACTTGTATGCATTTCTCTCATCCTCTGAAATTGATCCCATACAAGCCACTGCCGTGTTTCTAACCAAAGTACTTCGTCCAGAAACACTGGAACCCAGGAACAAAGCATCAATCCGTCTACCAGTAGCGTAAGATCTCCTTTCCCGTCTAAGATAGCGGTCGATTTCCTTTGATTGAGCTATAGCGGCACTTTCTTCAGCACTTGTGGGCAGTGTACACCCTGTAAACAAACTTTGACCTCTAGAACGCACACGTGACCTAGTATTATCATATTCACGATCGATGCGGCGGCGCACCGGAAGTTATACATTGTTTGTAAGAGCAATGAATATTGGTATTCAAGCCAAAAAGTGGCAGATATCCAGCTCCTCACTCTGATTGTTTGACAAACACGTGCATTCAGTCTCTTACCTGTATTGCACTCAGATACAGAGTACGCTGTGTTATGCCTATAAATCTTCGCTCTGTACGCCATGCTGTGTAGCTACTCCCAGTCTCAGATCATAGATTATAGAGTACATGTAGAAGTAGTAGTTTCCTTCTACTCTGCTCAGATCAATCAAGGCATAGATAATAGAGCCGGGCTCTATTATCCATGATCAAGGGTACTTAATTACTAACCAGTATCGATATTAAATAATACTATTTTACACTAGCAACGACATCCATGATGAGTACAGCACTTCTGTAGAGTTTCTGGCAGTATTTCTTAGAACTGTGAATTTTGTGCATTACGTGTAAAATATCGGAAATACTTTGGCGGCTGTATACTAGTAGCTAGTTAAAAGTGTCATAACTTGCGGATCCCAGCAATAGTCGAGCAACGATGGCGGTTGTGTCTCACTTAATATCAAATCAGAAAGCAGCGATGGACGTCTCCCGTCTTCACGCCCACCCTCCTATGGAGATAGCGGAAGAGTTGACCATCATGGACGCAGAGATGCTTCGGAAGATATGTTCTGATGAACTAAGGGACGGAGCGTGGATGGACAAGGCGAAGGTGAGGGCGTTCACCTGCATGCTATTTTGTGGAAAACCACAAACTGTAATGAAATTCATCATGCTGAGTAGCTACGCCCAAGTTTACCTGTTTGCAGAAGTAGCCTCTCCTTATTCACACACTGGTATGGTACAGCTAGTTTCTTAGAATATTCTGGCAAATAGGCATAAGGCATAATGCACAATTTACGCTGTCTTGGTAATGCCTTTCTTAAAACAAAGTGGCTATAGAGACGGTCGGTGGACGCACGGTATAATGGTGACCCCCCATCCCCATATCGCTTCATCATTTAATAGCTATATATAGCACGTGAGCATTAGCTATATATAACACTCTCCTTATTCACACACTGGTACGGTACAGCTAGTTTCACGTTTAGAATATTCTGGCAAGGTCGGTGTACGCGAGGTATGGTGACCCCCAAAAATGCCCCCCCCCCCCCCCCCCCCCCCCCCCCCCCCCCCCCCCCCCCCCCCCCCCCCCCCCCCCCCCCCCCCCCCCCCCCCCCCCCCCCCCCTCCCCCACCCCCATATCGCTTCACCATTGGCTATATATAGCGTGTGAGCATTGTGGAGTCTTTAGCTGAGACAGCAGGAGTATCACCCAGAAAGGGTTCTGGTGATAATGAGCCAGTTTGCTGATTTTGGGCTGCCTCATCATGTAGCAGTACACAGCTCAGGCTTCTGCCGTCTTATGCCCAGGAGGATTCCTACGTTTGCCTGGGAATGAGACGAGGCTACTTACCATGGGGAGACATTATAAGTATAATTTAAGCAGGTTAGTTGGTATAATAAAATTTTCCTTGATGATGCCGCTGCTGCTGCTGTTGCTATTGCTTACTGCATGTAGTCATAGCTATTTTTGGTCCCAGCCTCCACTGTACACTTCCTCGTTGTATTCCAAGTACTCGTGTGCCAAGAAGTACTTGTGTGCGGAACTGTTTTTCCTAGTATATTTCAAGTGTTGTTACTAGAAGTCCTACAGTTTGAATACTGTGCATAGTGACGTTCGCATCACTTTGAACCCTGTTCGGTAGTCATTAGATTACTGCAGCAACTTGATTGAGTTAGGTTCCTTTCACACTCCATTTTTAAAGCTGATGCACATAAGCACAACTGGAATACTGCTTACTATAGGTTACTGGTGCAGCAAAGCAATGGGTAACCAGATTGCATAAGTATATGCATTCATCCGCTAGGATACCACTAGGTTGTTTACATCCTTAGCAACCTCCACGTTGAAGATATTCATTGTTGTAGGAAAGTACATTCATAGCTTCTTTAGCGTCACTCGCAGGCTGGTCCATTACAGCCTGGCCCATAAACACCCTGCACAACTAAGTTCACTATATTCATTAGCTATATTCTTCCACTTCTGTTGAAGCGTACTGGTACTTGTGAAACAGCTTCCTAGGAAGTTACATAATTATATTTTGTTACATAATTGGACTACATGTTACATAATTAGACTACATACCCGGTATTATATATGTATAATATTATGAACCCATCCATAACTTCCTGTGTCTGTTCACTGTAAGCTATTCTCAGTAACTACTTGAAATTCACCATAGGATGTATCACCATAGGAAGTATCGAATAACATGGAGATCGAGTTCAATTAGCCTGAACATACATAATAGACTTTCCCAAGAAAAAAGGGCCAGAGCAAGCAATTTTTGAGTGGTATGGTCATGCATGCATTGCTGCCAGGGGTGCCTCCTGCGGGGGGAAATTACAGAGTTTTGATGTGGGAGCCCTATGATTGTATCAGTGAGGAGTACCAGTAATACAGTGAATGATAACTGTGAGTATCTATATAATTATGAAGTTCGTCAATGTAACGACATGTAACTGTTATGTAATACGTCTCCTGCCTGCCTCCCCTAATACATTCCATGTTATATCATTTTTCCATATCCCTCCTTCTTAATATCTTACAGAAGTATGAACTAGCCCCTTATGTGATGGCGATGGTGGGGGCTTTCAATCGTGTGGCTCTCCTGGTACCTACCGAGATCCTGGCGGAGACCACACCCCAGGCCAGAGCAAAGGTCATTTCCGTCTTCATCAAGGTGGGTATGATGTCATGATTACATCATACATGTATTACCATACCAGTTGACAAAGAGAACACTTGACATTTACAGAGCCATAATCACTGCACCTACATGTATACAGATAGACAACGGACCAACCCTAGAGGAGATGAGAGGGGCCGCTCCTCTCTTTTGCTGGAGCTCTTTTTGTTTAGGTCTAGCTCACTGCTTTAAGTGTAGCCTACTCATGTATGTACATCTATCATGGCGAACGATGCTTTTTTTTCCAAGGCTAATCTTTAAAGTTTTCACGTTTTCTAATATTGTGTACTCTGCATTCCTTTGTAGGTTGCCAGTAAGTGCTATCAGCTTCGCAACTACAACTCCCTGAAGGCAGTCCTGGCCGGGCTGCAGTGCACTCCCATCTACCGCCTCAAGAAGACCTGGATGGCGGTCCCTTCCAAGAGGAGAAAGTGAGCAATATTACTACCATGAATGTATTAGCTAAGTTTTTAAGTATGCCTGTTAGTAATCTGTATAGCCAGCTACGTATACTGCACTACTAAAGAACTTCCTAACTAAAGTTGTTATGTTCATGGGTGAATGAAACCCATGCACGCAATGTCATGTCAGTGTAGTTACACATGAATAAAAGCACCTATTGTACTGAATACTTAATTAACGTCCCAATGGGCCCTTTTCCACTATGATGTCATTGGGAGAAATATGTTTTGCACTTTTCATGTATTTTCTCCATTTAGGGCACACTTGCCCTCCCCCTGGATTACATCATAGCGAAAGAAGGGTTCATACAAACTACTTACAGCTGCTGTTACCCTATTTATCTTCTCTCGTGTATATTAGGAGATTCAAGCAGCTCTCCGAACTAATGTCGGAAGAGGGCAACTGGATGGTGTATCGCAATGACCTCGACCAGCAGTTTGCTGCCAGCACTCCCTGTATTCCATTTTTAGGCGTCTTCCTAACCCAGATTGTGCAGCAGGAGTCCTACAGCCAGTGTAAGCCCAAGAGAGGTGGCGTGATACGAAAACACTCTGCAGGCCTCGAGAACTACACCATTCTGGAGGCTATCACGGCGAGAAATCAGTTGGAGAAGCTGGCACACCAACATTCAGTTCATAAACGAGAAAGGAAGCATATTCCATGCATCGGTAGTAGCCACAAAGAAACAGACAGGTCTGATCCTAAGAGTGATGACCATACTTCATACTGTTTTCACAATCGATTACAAGAAGAGATTCAATCTCCTCTCACCCCTGTTCATTCTGCTATTGCACAGCCTGTGAAACATAGTGAACAGCACTTGGAGGGAGAAAGCCAGCGAGTGCCACTGCAGAATTTAGAAAGAGTATCTGGCCCTCTTCAGTTATCACAGAGCACAGTGGTAGCAGTCAGACCTTGTAGAACCAACAGGGCAAAGCCTTGTAGACTAATACGAGACAAAAGTATGAGTGATCACGCCCTGGATGTAGCTGGTGTAGCTACAAAATCTAACAACATCA
The DNA here is from genome assembly GCA_963921505.1 of Phakellia ventilabrum. Taxonomy (NCBI): domain Eukaryota; kingdom Metazoa; phylum Porifera; class Demospongiae; order Axinellida; family Axinellidae; genus Phakellia; species Phakellia ventilabrum. Next base: position 5,533,216 of record OY997382.1, read on the forward strand.
TTGACTTTGCAGGTGTGCATTCTCAAAGTTTAGAATCCCTACAAGACAGTGAATCATCATCCATCGTTTCATCACGGTCTTCATCCAATTCTGGTGATTCTCTGGACTCACTGAGCAGCGATGAGGAGCAAATCCCAATATTCAAATTTCCACCCAGCTTTGATGCCACTATGTCTCTTCCTATATCTAGTGGAGGTCAATTAAGTCCCTATTCCTTGGCTTCATCTACATGTATCTGCAATACCAAACGGCGTTCTACGATGGTCGTCTTAAAACTCTATCTTGCTCAAATGAGCCGTTCCACATCTCCGTCCGACCTCCTACAGAAGTACCAGTTTCACTCCCTAGGGTGTTGCAGGGGCGTGGAGAGCAGAGCGAAGCTGAGAGCGCTGCTTACTGATACTGCTCATAACACTGAAGGGCAGAACTATAAGCTGTCATATCAGAGGGAGCCACAGTGATATATATGTTATACTGGCTGCATTTTTACTGTATACGTATATTATTTCATTACACTTCCACTTCATCATCTTGATCCAGTATATAGCTATCATTCCAACTTCTGCTGTTCAAATACCAATAATAAATTAAGATGTTCCAAGAGCACGTACCCTGCACTAGTAGCTAGCTATATAGCTAGATGTAGGCATGGTGCTTTCATCTGGTGGCTTTATAGCTACTCTCTTATATTAAGTGCTGTACGTGGTTACCGTTAAATTCAGGCTATACTAGCAACTTCAAAATAATGCCAAATTTGAACTCCAATACTTGTGGGGGTACCGTGTCACGCCCACAAACAGGGATTGCTAAAAGTGGTGACATGTTTTTCAGATGGCACTAGTCTCATGATTTTGGGCATACTCCATTAGCTATGGAGCTACAAGCCATGGCAGACATGACATACAGACAAACCGATTGCTAACCCTGCCTCAGCATATGTGGTAGCTATGGGGTAATATATAAACTATTGGACTATAGTCGGAACCACTTTTGTATTCAAATAATATTGGTCGAAGACAGTAGCTATTTCAAAGTGTGTTGTTACAGGCGGGACTGAGTGGGTTGATAGCTATGTATGGAAGGATGTGAGGTGCATTAGATATAAGGCAGAAATATCACCAGTTCTGTAACGTTCTGTAACCCTCTGTAACCCCTTGTAACCCTACATAACCCTATGTAACCTAGCTAACCTTATGTAACCCCTTGTAACACCTTGTAACCCTCCGTAACCCTATGGAACCTTTCTTGAAACCTTCTGTAGCTAACCCTTGTAACCTTATGTAACCCTATTTATACCATACTGCGTGGGCGTATGAAAGGCACCGCCACAGTATCTATCTGCCATACACCCCGCGGTGAGCTTTAGATCTTCCTATATACCCTAGGGTATATGGTTGCCAGGCAACTAAGGTTTCAGGGTTAGTGCTTGTCTAAACAGGCTGTAGTAAAAGGCGGAAACAGTGCAGTATCAGATTACAATACCTGTATCTAATTGGATTATGGTATAAGTCAGCTGTACCATGGGTTTCTAGGGTGTATGGGAATTGTACCCTTCGTGTAGTTGTGGTATAACCTATATGTATTCCCTCGGGCTTCGCCCTCGGGAATACATACAACTACACTCAGGGTACAATTCCCATACACCCTAGAAACCCATGGTACAACTAATACGTAACCACTTGTAACCCTACATAACCTTCTGTAACACTAATCTTCTGCAGCTAACCATAATCTTCTGTAGCTAACCCCTCGTAATCCCTACGTAACCCTATGTAACCTTTTGTAACCCTATGTAACCCCTTATAATCCTTCTGTAACCCTATGTAACCTCTCATAACCTTCTATAACCCCTTGTAATCCCTCGTAACCTTCTGTAACCCCTCATAACCCCTTATAACCCTATGTAACCAACATCAAACAAATAACAACAAAACAATAACTCAATACTGTGAAGTTAATATTGCAAAATAACAATTTTTGGCTTTTGGGTATGGATTTTCGAGTTATGTATGTCTGTACATATGGAATGCAATTATTGGGAGCATATTTCCTGTGGGCGCGGCATTAGTCTCGCGTAGCACGCGAGACTAGATTCCATGCACGTGCAGTAGAGGTGCGCAGCAACACAGAAGAGTGGGAGTGAGGAGAGGAGGAACCATCGGCGGGAGGTTTATCGGGAGAGCTGAATCGGTAGAAGAAAAGTGATGACTACCGTTCTCAAAGCCTCGGACTGGCTGAACGGTTAATAGCTGAGCAGCGTAATGCAACTCGATTCCCGCGAGACTCTCTGCATAGAATGCCATGTATTCAGTACCGGCTGATAACATTATTATGTTTTTGCACAGTGTAGCATAGCAGTAGGGTACATTACGCAGGCGCTCGTGGGTGAGAAACACACCCCCTGTTTGGCAAGAGCACTTGCGCAGTACAGAACTGTCGCGCTTTTGGCTGCAGAAATCAACATAGGGAGCGGGAAGGGTTTGGATTCTATCGGTTTCCAGGGGGACCAGCCTAGGAGCGCAGTTGGATTCCGGCCACAAAGAGAAAGGACTGGAAGCCGTATTTGTAATATACCGGAAATGATTGGTATTAAACGTCGTTAATCGTTGGCGAATGGGCTGTAATATGTGCAAAACCCAGCAACTTGCGTGCAATGATGGCTGTTTCCTACGCTGCTGTTAGCGCTATTGTATCCCACTTAATATCAAATCGGAAAGCATCGCTGGTCGTCTACCGTCTCCACGTGCATCGTCCCATGGACATAGCGGAAGAGTTGACCCTCGTGGACGCAGAGATGTTTCGGAAGATACACTCGGACGAACTTAGGGACGGAGCGTGGATGGACAAGGCGAAGGTGAGGGCGTTCGCTTGCATGATTTTTGTGGAAAGCGATAAACCGCATGTTATCATGATCACAGTAGCTATACACATATTTATGAACAGGTCTATTGTACTATAGCTTTGTGCAGAAGCAGCCACTCCTTATTCACGCACTTTGTATGGTATGATACAGCTAGTTTCTTAGATTGTAGCAAATAACACTGCAGTATAAGCGGGACTATTCTTTTCAGGCATTTCTCTCTCACCACGTCTATTGAGACGCGGTACGGTTTGTTGTAATTGACAAACGAAGTTGAATGAATAGCTACCTGTGTACTTTGTAAACTGTTAGCCTTTGTTCCAGACAGCTGAACCTAATTAAACACTTGAAAGCCACTGCCCATTTGCTCTTTCCTGTGTACAGCCCAACTTGTAATTGCAAAAGGTCTGGTGTCAAGACGTCATTCCTTGTGGGAGGGAAGCCTGGGCGTGAGACTGTAGTACCCCAGGTGGGCTTAAGGTTTCACCATTAGCTATAGCCCATGAGTGAGCGATGCCATATCCTATTGAGTCTTTGGAGGCAGCAGGATTTTATAGCAGCCAGTAATAATGAGCCAGTTGTAGTTGGAACATATACCAATATCCGTAGCCTCATCAGCTGGCAATACACAGGCTCCTGCCGTCTTGTGCCCAGGATGGTATGTTTGCCTGGGAATGAGACGAGGCTACTTACCAGGTGGAGAGATTATGACTAGAATTTAAGTAGGTTGGTTGGTATAATAAATTTCTCTTGCTGATACGGGCATATGCTTACTGCATATAGTCATAGCTAGTCTTGGTCCCAGGCTCCAATCCTCACCTGTTTTATCAGAGCTAGGGAGTGTAGCCTGGGAATGAGGCACGTCTATAGTCCTGAATGCCACCCTGAGCTGTACACTTCCTTCCTTGTTAGCTACCAAGTATTTGTGTACTCAAGTGCGGAACTGTTTTTTCATGTGATGTTTTTAGTGTTTTACTAGAAGTCCTACAGCTATTGTGCAGTGTAGTCACAAGAATTTAATTCAAGATGGGCTATATGAATGTCCGCTCGCTGTAATTCAGGGTGTGAGTCACAGTGTACTTGACATCATTAAGTAATTTTTGAGTAAGTCGTACAAGACCAACAGCCAACTATCCTGTAACTATGCCTGCGAACTCACGTGTAGACCAGTACCTTTAGCAGTACTATAGCACTACAAGCTAGAAGCTGTCTAACGCTGTCCTTAATTGTCACTTGTTTCATAAATCATACACTCAATATAGCTACCTGTAACTACTTCATACACACACTCAATTGTCACTGGTTTTGGAGAATTCACAACAGCTACAAACCTTGTCACGAATTTGTGTATACATCAGAGTTGCTCCTTCATTCATGTAGCTAGCTATTATGCACTCAGCAAAACCTATATAGTAACTGCCCTACTGGAAATGCGTATAATTATCATAATTATTAAGCTTTATATCGCCCAAGCAAGGGTTCCAGTTAGCCTCGTTCCCAGGGCTTCCCACCAAGCTTTGCTCACTCGGGGAGCGGAGGCCTGGGAACAGCGCTACATTCCATTAGTCATCTGACCAGTATTCTGGGATTCGACCCAACTGGTATACATGATTACTCTCTTTTAATTTAGATAGTGCCAGCAGTTCTCTCCTCTTTAGTGTGTGTGTGTGTGTGTGTGTGTGTGTGTGCTTGTGCATGTGTGAGGATATCCAAATCAAACTTTTATGTCACTGGGCACTGGCACATTCTAATTTTAAAGTTGGTGTAACGTAGCAACAGAATTCTAAAACGGTACAGCTAGTATTGTCTCTATTAGGGTTATTGATGCAGCGAAGCAATGGGTAACCGGGTTGTAATACCGGTAGTATATACAGCTGCTGGGATACCAGGCTAGGTTTATTTGTAGAGTGTAGCTGGTGAAGATTAATGTGTATACATTACTATACCTTACAGAAGCATGAGCTAGCCCCCAATGTGATGGCGATGGTGGGGGCCTTCAATCACGTGGCTCTCCTGGTACCCACTGAGATCCTAGCAGAGACCACGCCCCAGGCAAGAGCAAAGGTCATTTCCAGCTTCATCAAGGTAGGTATGACATCATGATTACATCATCTGTATTACTATACCTGTTGACAAAGAGAACACTTGAGATTTACAGAACCAAACAATTGTAATACTTTACTACACCTACAGATAAAAAACGGACATATCTTACTAGAAGTAATGAGAGAGGCCTCCTTCTTAACTCCTCCTTTGCTGCGCCTGTTTTAGGCATGTATGTACGTCTATCATGGTGATTGTCAAAATCCTTTGTAGGTTGCCAGTAAGTGCTACCAGTTTCGCAACTACAACTCTCTGCAGGCAGTCCTGGCCGGGCTGCAGTGCACTCCCATCTACCGCCTCAAGAAGACCTGGAAGGAGGTCCCTTCCAAGAGGATAAAGTGAGCAACATTGCTACCATGAATGTACCAGCTAAGGTTATAAGTTTGGCAAATCGTAAAAACAATTGACAAATTGAATTCTCACCTCTCAATTCTCAATCATAATTTGTACCACGCACGTGCAAATGCAAGTGTATGAAACGATACCTGATCACGTCATTATACAAGTATTTGAAGAAAGAATGACCTGTACTTCCCACTCCACGTATTTGTGGCAATTCGTCTCTCTCCAGGAAGAACATAGAACACGGAAAAAAGGCAGTGAAGCACTCTCTTCGACCCTGAATGGCAAAAAGCTGTCACGCCTAAGTAGCAGCATAGCGTACTTTCTCACATAGCTTTTTCAACGATATGTCAGTAAAACATGGCTGCTCTTGCAATGCAGGTAGCGAAATTAATGTCCATGTGTGCAAAGTGCCACGCCCTCAGCTCGCCCAACGTTTAATCGCAGCCTGGCGTTTAGTACCGATAGTACCAAACCTTCACCCGGTGTATAAACGAGGCCGGTATTTATTTGAGGGAGGCTTTTATACAAGGAAATATGGTAAACATGCATACTTTCAGGCATTTTCCAGGGTCCATTTGATAGTTATAATGTACTTACAGCTACTCAGCTACTGTAACCCTATATACATCTTCTCATGCACTATTAGGACATTCAAGCAGCTCTCTGAACTAATGTCAGAAAAGGGCAACTGGATGGTGTATTGCAGGGACCTTGAACAGCAGTTAACTGCCAACATCCCCTGTATTCCATTCTTAGGCGTCTTCCTAACCCAGATTGTGCAGCAGGACTCCTACAACCAGTGTAAGCCCAAGACAGGTGACGTGATACGAAAACGCCTATCAGGCCTCGAGAACTACACCATTCTGGAGACTATCACAGTGAGAAATCAGTTGGAGAAGCTGACACACCAGCATTTGGTTCCATGCATCACTAATAGGGGAGTAGACCACAGAGAAACAGACGGGTCAGAACCCACGAGTGAGGCTGATGACACTCTATCTCCTCTCGCACCTGCTCAGTCTACTATCAGACAGTCTGTGCAACCCAGTGAACAGCACTTGGAGGAAGAAAGGCAGCAAGCGTCACTGCAGAATTCAGAAAGAGTATGTAGCCCTCTTCAGTTATCCCAGAGCACGGTGGTAGCAGTCAGCCCACGTAGAACCAACAGGACAAGGCACTGTAGTCTGATACGGAAAAAAAGTTTGAGTGATCACGCCCTGGATGTAATAGATCTAGGTACGGAAAGCAACAACATTGACTTTGCAGATGACAACTACGTGCATTCTCAAAATTTGAAATGCCTGCAAGACAATGAACTCTCATCCATCGATTCATCACCTTTCTCTGGCGATTCTCCAGACTCGCCAAACAGCATTGAGGAGCAAACCCCAACGTTCAAATTTCCACCCCGCTTTAAAACCACCATGTCCCTTCCAAATGGAGGGCTATTAAGTCCCAATTCCTGGGCTGCATCTACCTGCAATCGCAAACGACGTGCTACAGAAGTCGTCTTAAGACCCAAAGTTGTTCGAATGAACTGCTCCACATCTCCGTCCGACCTTCTAATGAAGTACCAGTTGTTCTCCCTAGGGTGTTGCAGGGGCATGGAGAGCAGAGCGAAAGTGAGAGCACTGCTTACCAGTACTGCTCACAATACTGAAGGGCAGAACTATAAGCTGTCATTCCAGACAGAGCCACAGTGATACATTACATTAATTGGCTGCCACTATAATTTTTACTCTAACTTTGGAATCCTTGTATTATTTTGGTCGTCAGAAATATTTCTATTTCATTGCACTTCAATGTTTCATCATTTTGATCCAGTGTGTCATTCCAACTATCTGCAGTTCAATATCTTCTTTGTTCAAATTAATGAAGAATTAACTAATGCATACATGGTATTCCATGCAGAGGGCCTTGCTGAAATTGAGTTGCATTACACCGCTCAGCTAACTGTTCAGCCAGTCCGTAGCTTTGAGAACGGTGGTCATCGCTTTCCTGTTGCAGAATCAGCCTTACCTGCTGTCCGATGAACCTCCCGCCATTGTTCCCTCGGCTCCTCGCTACCACTACTTCTGCGTTAGTTAGTTAGGTAGCTATCTCTTTGTGCATGAATATTTGCCATTCACATGTTCATGCTCATATATGGCTATGATTACAATTCCTGTGTGGGCATTGCTTGGCTTACGAGTTTTTATACTGGGTGGGTAACCCCAAAGACCAAAACAGAACTGTTACGATATTATTGTAACAATGAATGTGTACTTCAATCACGTGATAGTCAGAGCAAGAAACATTCACAGACAAAAAATTAATATCATGAAGCATATCATTGCAGAATAGCCAATAGGTCACAAGACTGTTCTGTAGCAAGGCGCGCAGCACCAGCTCAGCTAGTAACGTATTACATCAGTGACACTAGTAGCTACTTGGTAGTGTATTGACAGTTAGGCTAGCTATTAATAGTAGTAAGTTACACTTCAGTATATAGCCTTTGATACTTGGGCTATGAATTCTGTGGGGGTTAAAAATCTATTATACATTCCTGGAGGCCTGCTGGCCTGCTGGGTAAAACACTCACTATCTATTGCATGATCTTCAGTGTGTGTGTGTGTGTGTGTGTGTGTGTGTGTGTGTGTGTGTGTGTGTGTGTGTGTGTGTGTGTGTGTGAGAGTGTGTGTGTGTATTTATAACATTTACAGGCATAAGTCTATCAGTATGTTGGCCAAAAAGCTTTATTCACAACCTGGAAAATGACAGAATCAGATGGATGCTCAGGGTATGATGACAAGTGTCTCTGCGTGTACCTGTCTTGACGGACTCAATAGGCTTATTATATGTAGCATGTTTAAGGATATCTTAAGAGAGAGAGAGAGAGTTAACGTTGGAATTAGCTACGTTGGTAGACTTCAGACATTTGCAATTATATATCATTGTATGACTTTAGGGTATGTGAGAGAGTGCTGAGATTGTTGCAGTTTGCTTTGGTAGCTGCACATGCAGCTACATATGTACATGTAGTATGGGAGCTGTACATAAGTGGGTGGAGCTCGTAACTCCTATCTGACTACTCCTATCTACTGTCACTATGTAAAAGCATACCACAAGATTTAAAATCAAATAATATAACGTTAAACAAAGAGCTATAGCTCTCTGCCAAAACATCTATACCCACCGGAAGGACAAGAAAAAGCGCCACGAAATGTACGATCCTGGGGGAACACAAATTTCAGTACATAGTTATTTTAATGAAATCCATGTGGATTCGTCTCTGAGGAATAACAGCAATCAGAAGTATAGTAGCTGGGCGGCACACAACTCTGTTTTGGCACAAGTCAGGATGCATTTTACACTGGAATAATGGTGGCAGACATGAAATCAGGAATTACAACATAAGGAAGACAGGTAATTACAGGTGGCAATCAGTGATAATGCTATATAGAGGTCCACCTAGAAAGTTCTGGAGTCTTCACTGTTCAAGTCAGCTCAACAAGTTTCCTATTACAATAATTATATACTTTCATGGGATACAAAATTAAAGAAGGATATTTCAATTTCGCTTTTATTAATGGTGCAAGTACACATCAGTAGAGCTGCAATGAAAGACGTATGACGGTAATGTCATTACTAGGTTCCCACCAACACTATTGTGCTATCAGGTCAAGTAGTCTTTTACTGTAACGGGTCACTTTTAAAGATTCAAATCGCTAAATAATGTAACTACACAAATGGTACGTTTCGTACTTCACAGTTTGCTAAATGTGGTTATTGGACTGACAGGTGACAAGGCCCTCTCCACTGCTACTTCTTTCGCTTTGCAGCAGGGAGTTCATGTACTGAAGTTACCACCAGCTATGTGTTTGTACAGGAAGGGAGGATAAACGGGTATTCACTATTCCTAGAATTTGAGCAGTTACTTGTTCATTCTGATGTCTCAATCTAAGTACATAAGAGAATGGCCGGAGGCTAAATGTATACATGTACATGTACCTTAGCCTAATTTCAAGGCCCATGTACGCATTTCACTTTATAGTTATGCTAATCAGTTGCCTTAATACGTATGAATTTGATTGGCACATTAATGAGCTCAAAAACGTGACTACGCCCATTTTTTATATATTTACGTACCTGTTTAGTGTAGCTGTGGGCCAGGTACATTTAGAATTTTTTTTACAGGGTAGAAGGGTGGTAGAAGGGTAAATTTTTGTGTGGGTGAGAATAGCTGTAGTTCTCAGACAACGAAGGAATATAGCAAATCTGTATTTCTTATAGCCACTTTCTGGACCCCGTTTGTACCATAGGCTAAGTGCTAAAACAATGTCAACAGCAAAAGGTAGACAGCATGTAAACTGTCTTTTGAGCGGTCCCTGCCCACGTACAATAAAGTAACTTAAATCATGTGAGAAAATGTACCAGGCTCTCCAGTAGCAAGTGAAATATGTACGAGAGCCTGGGACGAAGCAACATGATAATAATACAGTCACTATGCATTGCCAATCCCATACTTACATCAAAATGGCTCATCTGGTACGTAGTCTCCTGACTACGAGCTCCACTAGATTCCCACCATGCTTGATGATGGTGATAGCTTTATGGTGTAGCATGCCCTCTGTTGAAATTCCATTGATCTCTAGCAGCTCATCACCAGTCTGTGAACAAGTGGAGAAAAGAAGGTTATTTTGAATACAAAACTGTATGTACACTTAAATGATGGTGATTAATACACACACTAAGTTATAAATCAACCAAGGAGGGGATGTGAGATGAAGGGGGAAAGATTTAGAGCAAGACAAAGAGTAGTAATTTCAATTTTAGCAGTTAATTTTAAGGTGTGATTAAAACGGTCCCCCCCCCCCCCCTCCCCCCAGTGCCGTTGGAAGCATTCTACAAGTGATGAGGCCCAACTTTCTGGAGGTGCAACACTCCTCCACAGAGGCCGTGAAGTGGCCAGGAATCCAGCCAAAGTGTGGAAAAAGTTTCCCCATTGCATAATTTAGCTACCAGAGACCACGTTTGTGGTATCTATTGAACGCTTGAGAAAATCAAACTTCGAGGCTTTTTTTACTCTGCCTGAGGATGAAATGGTCGCAGTATGTTGTTAACTATATCATTGCAGATACGAGTACGAATCAGTGCGCAAAGCACAGAAAAATTTCCTCATACAATTTTTACTGACTTGATTTTCGATGTTGGTGAGGCATTTCTTGTGCTGTCTGACCATAGATAATAGAGTAACTCCCTGCCTGTTGCTAGCTAGCTTTGAGAATCAAATGCATGGTCACAGCAGCACGTTGATGACAAATTTTTATTTGCAAAGTTTTTTTCTCCTAAAAAATGGGACGGACATTGGCCACTGCACCCGCTGCAGTTCTGATGCCCCTGAAATAGTTGGGATTTTAAAAGGTGGGGAGGTGGTTGCAGTGTAAAACAGCCAAGGACTGAAAATGAAGGTGCACAATATTACACATCAGTGCAAACAATCTCGTACCTACATTTGGATTTTTTTTTATGGAAACTGGGAATTAGGCAAAGTTACGTTACTTCTCGTAACAGATGCAATCTAACCCTTCCTTCTTGCATTGCAAATACAGCGGAGGAGGAATTCGAAGGAGTGAATTGTAAAGAGGGCAATACATACATGTGTGGCAGTCCTGGGTAGAAAACAAACATTATTCCATCGTGTATTTTGATTGAATCCATGCGTTCAAAGTGCTGTATCACTGAACTTCCATTAAGGGTGGGGCTCATACGCGTTGCGTGCTAGTGTCAATATATGAGGCTTCTACACAGCTCGTATGAGCCCCACCGTTAACGGAAGTTCTGAGATATAGTGCTTTAAACACACAGGTGTGATCAAAATACGTGATGGAATAATGTTCGCTTTCTACCTGGGACTGCCCACATGTATGTAACGAGTTCTTTGCTCTAACTGCTAACCCTGAGTCTGCCATCATTGGCTGCTGCTCCTCCTCTTGCTGTGCTGAGTACTTTCAGTGGGGCTGCGTACTCCACCCCTCCCTGGATTCTGAACCCAAAGCCATTGACACCCCGTTGAATAATGATGTGATGGATCTCTTTATTATCACTGTGTGTGTATGTGTGTGTTGTGTGTGTAACTCATGGTGCTTCCATCCGGTAAGACTGTTTTTACTGTTTCAAAAGTCGTTTGTAGCCCCAACATTTGCACTGTCACTGGTGTAGCATGTATACACAATCCATATCAGTGCTAATTAGTCTGCCTACTGATATCCATAGTACTATTATAAACATAATGCCCCATGGGAAAATAGCAACCCATTAAACACTACTATAAATGACAGGCATTATTCTTTAGTGCCTATGGTATGCCCACTTCTGAATGTGAAGGAGCTGTTGGCGAATGAGGCTATATATATATCTTGCAGCAGATTGGTGAGTGTCCATCCCTGTACTATTAGTTGGAGGGTCGCTTGGTTGGTAAATAATTGGCCAGTTTATAGAATGATGTCATACAGTACATATACGATTTATATTCATTCACATGACAGTACACACATACAGAGACACACACACACACACACACACACACACACTCACATACACACGCAAAAAGAAACCAAAGGTATTTCACCTGGGACTATCATTCAAAAAATATGATACATCTGGGTGGTCCTGGTACTGTCTCTGGTTGTCATCACGGTGAGTCTTACCCATTGAATATGCGCCTGCATGCATTGACTGCCCTGCCACTTTCTAAGGAAGAAAAAACATGTACCATGTGAATAATTATAGCGCATGTATCCAAAATTGTAATGTCTTATAACAAAGGAATTAATATTAATGGAATCCAATAATTAATCTATAATCATAAAGTCACAAAAAAACATAAAAAAAAAATGAAAAGACATATAGGGATGGAATCCTCAAAAAGTAACCAAACAAGGTACGAACGAACGACACCACAGCACCTTTACAGACTCCCATCCCTATATCTTTTTTGACATTTTCCACACTATAGCATTAGGTAATAGTAAGAGTATTACTTGTTACAACACACCCTGGCCTCCCTTGCCCAAATTTTATCTTGCAGCTGTAGAGAAAACTTGGGAACTCCCGTGGCTACATCCCCAAATATTCTCCACAACTGTGAAATAAAATCTGGGCAAGGGAGGTATGAGGTCACTGTATAGTTTGACTTCAGCTTACCATATTGTTTCTCTCTAGTGCTTCAATAGCTGAGCAAAGAAGGAGAGGGAAAGGAGTATATCATGTGAAGGCACCTTAGACTGAGCACATAGTCATGGGAAGGAGACATAAACGGATATGGAATGCTGTTATTGCTTCAATGCTCATGCATCTTAACAGTGTTATGCTATGAACACGATCAATCATAAACACTGTACGTGTACGTATTATGATGAGGGGAGTGGTATTTAGGTTTGTTGTGCAGTTTTACTAGATTAGTTGTCAAAATGGAGAGGTCTGGTGTAGCCAGCTATGGTGTGGACAACTGGAACGACCTACTACGAGTGATTACGCTACGGAACATAGCTGCAGCTACAAGAGAGAAGTGTAGTAAAAGTAACGGAGATCCAGCACGCTTACGAACAAACGAACCACTCACTCCGTAGTTCGGAAGAATCGAGAGAGCTAACACTTTAATTAGAAGGTAAATATCTAGATAGTAAATATGGGAGTAATACTGCAAGTGAAAGTAGAGTTCACTTTCTGTAATGCAGGAGTTATGATACAGCTCATAAGCCTGTCTAGTCTACCAATAAGGCAGAAGTTGAATCAAGTATGTAGAGAATGTAGCACCCCCCATATTCAGGCATCCAAGTTTTATAGCAAAACCATATTATAGTACTGCCTGCAGTCTAACAAGCTTATTAGAGCCAGACACCCATGGCATAACAAAATACCACACTATTAAACATGTGTTTTTGATATAAACTGTACATGATACTGTTTTCGTAAGCCTACATATGCTTGGGCAAACAGGTTGGTATCAATGAACCATTCACTCCTACAGAGCCCACGTGTACAATGTATATGTATTAACCATTTCTGGGGGACAGTTTACAGATAGACAAGGTTGATATTTCTTATCTAAAAACCAGCCAGGTTTCAAATAAATTATACAAATGAAGGTCAGTCCAAACTAAATACAGCCATGGAACAGATCAGGTCTCATTTCGCCAGTGAAAGTGCTGCCTCAGCAATTTCGTAGTACGCTTCCAGTTAGCTGCAGGAACTTAGCAAAACAGAAGTATCATCGATACCTACCACTCTTTTGTCTGGGCAATACAAAACTAAGCTAGCTTGACGTACCTTGGCCTATCGAGCCTATAAACTCCTAGTAGCTCCTACTAATGCTTGTGGCTATAGTCGCATGGTAATGTAATGACGTAACGTGGTGCATTTAAGAAGTGCAGATGAACAAACAGACAAACAGACGTGAGAACATAAATCAATCTTATCCACACATGTACACGGCTCCTTGTATTTATATGGGGACCAAACTGAAACAGGCACACACTGACATCACAATACATGTATGCACTTTTAGTAATATTACGTGAGAGGCACTATCTATGCAACAATGCACTGAATCAAAACGGTCACACACATGGTGGTATAAAGTAGTTCACCTTCTGACTGCTCTACAGTGAGGAGGATGATGGTCCCTGAACTCTTAATGAGAGTAGTAAGGTCACCTTGGTCCATCAGGGAGACGCTAATCCCGTTCACAGCTAGCAGCTCATCATAGATGTAGAGCTGACCGCACATCTCTGCAGGGCTGTCTGGGATTAGGCGACCTAGGAAGATAGGGAAGGAGTTAGACAATTGGCAGTGTACACAAGACCTTAACGTACGCTTTCTCTTCATATAATCTTCCAAAAATAAGCCTACCCCCTCTTTTGCAAAAAGTTATTGTGTAGGGTCGTCATTACTCTCACCTATTTATGTTGTATCAGTAAACAGGAAAGCACTAGAGTAAGATCTGAAGAACTGCTGTGAAAGAGGCGGGACTAACAAATGAAGGCTGGCTCCACAAACATTATTGCTATCTGTCATTACATAATCGATTGTATCTTGACGCATGACATGAGACTACATGCGTTACTGTCTGCTGTGCTACTGTCTGCACGCATAATGGCTTACCGCAGTAGACCAAGGGCGCATAATGGCTTACCGCAGTAGACCAAGGGAGCTTGTAGGTTGTTGAGTAATTCTACTTGTGCACGCGTACAACTAGAGCACTAGATCCACAACATTTGCATACATCTGCAGTGTGTGAGAAATTTTTGGGTGAAATATCAAAACACTCGAAAATAAGCCCACCCCCCTCTTTGAGGAGCCACTTAGGTTCATCGCCCATGGGCGTACTTTCAGGAGATTACCGTATATGTATGTACTATGCAACACAGCACCACTTCCTCATTGCTTTGAAGTATGAGATAAATCTTAAGACTCACTGATGATGCACCCAGCACGTAGAGTGTTGAACTGTAGGACAAAACCGAAGCTGGTCTGCATATTGGGTCTCTGTATGACAATCTCACGAACACCCTGGGGTATGGGTGGTTGGGAGTTCTCAGAAGGCAGTGATTGAGAGCCTTGAGGAGGGGGCACTAGCTCTAGCAGCGGGAGGGAGGGGGGGGAAGAGTACATATAAACATACAATGTCATGTCTACAGAGTGGTAATGTATGTTAGTGTACTGAGGGAGGTAATAGAGCTGGTACATAACCAGCTTAGACTATGTTTATAGCTTTCTGTGTAAACCAGGGTTTTTGAGAATGTTTCTAAAGGATTTTAAACACAATTATTGGCCTCGCTCTGCTTCACTATGCTCGACAATAATCAACACATCCGCTTTAAGCTCCTCATCTAGCCATTGGTACAGCTTATGCTGCTGCTATTAAGTTGGCAGTACTGGTACAATGACAGTAAGAGTACGCTTGCTGGCAGTGCTATAGGGGTGAAAATTATTTAGAAGCCTCGAACGTCAGGTATTTCATACAAAGATGAAGGCTGTGTTTTCATGAATATCGTCTTTTGTGCTACTGAAATCTGACCACTAAAACAGGGGCATAGTTGAACATAATGGGCACTGGTTGAGAGCATAATAGGGGCAAACTTGGAAATTGGGGAATAGCATAATGGAGTGAATTTTGAGCATAAGGCTACCCCTACAATTCACTTCTTTAGATGGCTGAGAACTGCACCTCACTCCACAAAATTTCACCTTCTACCACTCTTCCACCATAAAATGTAGCCATACATGTGAGGCTGGGAACGAGGCTTAAACTATGGTATGCTTTGATCTTATGAATGGTATACTTTGCTGATCAGCTCAGCCTGTCTTGAATAGACCCTTTCAGCAAAAAAAATTCCATTAGGCTACAAGAGAGATTTCTGTAGCTATGGTAACGACACTCTTTATTTCATGTCCTCTAGATATGGGGGCTTCTTTTCAAACTTGAAGCAATTAATGGAATAGATATGACCTCACAAACTTATACACATTTTATATAGGCTCATATTAGAGATTTGCACTGGAGGCGCCTCCAGACCAAATCTCACATATGAGCCCATATAAAATGTGTATATGTTTGTGAGGTCATATCCACTCCATTAAACATCCAATTTACTTCAAGCTTGAAAGGAGCCATCCATGCCTGCAGGGCATGAAATACGAGGAATGTTGTTGCCATAGCTACAGAAATCCCTAATGGAATTTTTCGTGGAAAGGGTCTATTGCAAAGAGACACCTAGCACTGCTCTTGTGTTCGGTCTCTGGCACAGATGGCCACTAAATGGTCTTTGCTGACTGAGAACTACAACTGTATCCATCCTTCTATCGCTGATACCATACACGTAATAATCTAAGATTCTAAACAGCGTCATGGGAAGAGAGGCTAACCTGCCATTGGCATTTTTCTCCCGATGCCCAACACGACCTCTCCTTGTGCTGCTGCCTCCCCCATAAAGCTTATGACATCGAGGTGAGAGGCGTCCATCACCGAGCGGTTGTTGATGTGTCTGATCTCATCCCCGACCCGCAGCCGGCCATCCAGGTCTGCTGCTCCACCAGCTACAATTTCACCGACAGTGGCCTGAGGGAAGGAAGGGGAAAGAAGGGTATTGTGCACCACCATTTCAAGATCATTAAGACAGAGATGAGAATACTAATGCCGTGAACTCAAGCATATACTACAAAATACCATGAACTCAAGCATGATACCAGAAAGCAAGTCACTTCATTCCAGTTAATATTAGATGTGCCAACTACAAATATTAGGTATATCCTACTGAGTATGTGCATGTGTCAGACACTAGCCTCATACCCAGGTCTTTCACATCCATGATATAGTATCTGAGCAGGCTTTAGCTTCTTGTCTCAGTGCCTAGCCTCATGCATACCCAGCCATCCCAGTTTTTGATTTTGCTTCCAGTAAGCAATGAGTACGCTTCCTGACCAGTGGATTAAAAGAAAATTCCTGCACTGCAAACTGATCAGCAGCCTCTCTGGCTAGATCACTCCATTACAGTTTGCTACAGCCAGATACAGATCCACCTGTAAGCCAATACGCGTATACATTTTGTACCTGTAGGCATGAGATAGCCTCGTACCCAGTCGTCCCAGCTTGTTTTGGCATGTCATGCTATATTATAGTACACCACCTTCAGTCCAAAGGAGAGGCTTGCTAGGAATATCTTGAGCGATATCAGTAGCTTTCCTTTTAATTGGGCCATGTGATTTGGTGGTGATTTATACACACACGTATCTAGCTATCACACAGTTCACAAGCAACATAGTTAGAAATTTACTACGTATACAAGTCAGAATAGCCATTCTTTACTTTATGTGTAATGGCTGTTGAAAAACTGCACAGTGTTTGCCTTAGCTCTTCTATCATCTCATAATCTTAAAGACAGAGGCTGTCACCCAAAAAAATGCTGAGCTGAAGGAGTTTTAGAGATCAGATTTTAAATTCTAAGGCTGTAAACGTGTTTATGAACTATCAAGCTAGACAAGGGCTAAGAAATATCGTAAGTGCATGCTGATATATATTATGTCTGCATACCACACCGAGGTGAAGTCATCCAACATACCTGTGATCCCTCCTCCTTTCCTCCGATGATCCTAAACCCAAAGCCAGAAAGCTGCCTCGTGAGACGGATCTCCAGAAAGCTGAATGGCTCATTAAAGGGCTGGCGGGAGTGACCGGGAGGATACACATGGGTAGGGTGCATGGAACAGAGGAATTCACTTAAATGTATACAAGCTAGTACAGGGCTGTTAATTTGCAATAGATAATTGAGGAGTCAGACTCCTCCCCCAACTGATCAATTGTTCCTTGCTCATGACTACAAAGGAAAACATGGCAGTGCACTGTTATTACATAAATACTAGATGGGGAGGGATATCCAGAAACTCTTACATGTCAGCACCATGCTAAATTCTGCCTAAATTCTGCACTGCACTAAACAGGTTAAAACAGCTGTCTCTAATTTCAATTCTTCAGTACTAGTTTCAGTTTCATGCACCTACCTTGCTGGTCACTTTGTCATTGTCAGCACTTTGCATAACTGCTTCATCCATAGCTTTCTCTTGCATTTCCAGCTGTTTTTTCAGTTCTTGAACCAACTGGAGCTTTTGCTGAAATTCATCAAGCTGGGTGGTCTTCAGTGGTAACTCACCTACCTTACTGGCCACTTCGTCGCTCTGAACATGCTCCATAATTACTTCTTCCATGGCTTTCTCTTGCATTTCCAGCTGTTTTTTCAGTTCATCTCTCTGATCTTGAACCAACTGGAGCTTTTGCTGAAATTCATCAAGCTGGGAGGTCTTCAATTCTAACTCGCTCCGAGCACTCGACAACTCCATTTTGGTATGCTCAAGTTTTAATGTCAGCTTGCTTGTTTTCTTTGTTAAGTTGCTCACTTCTTTCTGCTTGGCTGCAATACGCCCTACCAGCTCCTCCTTTTCCTGTTTTATTAGTTTCAACTTCTCCTTTAGTTTCCACTTTGTTTTTGCACCAGCTGTAGCAAGCTTCACTTCTAAGTCACGAATTGTCCTCTCATACTCAAGTTGCTTGGACTGAAGGGACCTAATCTCTTTCTCTCTTTCCTCCAACTTTTGCTCAAGGGATTCTTTGTCTTTGGTCAGCATTTCTGTATACCTCTGTACAATGTCACAGTTGTATTGTGTTTCGGCCAGGTCACCCTCCAGCTTTCGCTTCTTTCTTGTGTAGCATTGTATCTCAACCTCGTTTTCTTCCACTGCTCTGTGGGTGCCCTCTGTCTCTCTTCTCAGGGGCTCCATTAGTTCATTCGTTGCCATGGCAATTGAGGTGACCTAAGATCAGTGGTTCAAGAGTGATTCAAATAAAGAAATTCAAATACATGAGCTTTAGAATCACTTAATCAACTTTTTACCTGCTGAATTACATTTTTAGGCTTTTTAGACACAGTTTCAAGGCTCTGATCCTAGCTAGATACAGAAAAACTGCTCTCTGATCATCCAAGGCTGCTGCCCCAGGCTAACGACTCCTACACACGGCTGGGCACGCCCACTTGACACATGGCGGGAATGAGACAACAGCCAGAGTACGGCTACATAGCCCAGAACGGCAGTTTTGGACCCAGAAATGCAGAAAACGGCCCTAAATAAGGCTGCATGCATCACCAGGAACACTGAAAATGACAAAACCAAGCAAACCTGCTATGAAAAATAACTGCCATCTTCAGAGCGGCCATTCCAGTGGGGCTGGATTGACTCCACCGCCCGCCCCCCTCCCACTCCCTTTTTTGGCTCACGTCAAAAACTATCTCACTATATATAACCAGGAAATGACATCATCAAATCATGAATATGCAAAAACGAGTCAATAGCAGTTAAATAGTTACAGCGTGCCAGCTCACCAGTGGCTGGGGTGGTGTTGCATGTCTATTCTCTATTAAATAGAGCATGCACAAAGCCTGGGACCAAGGCTACTCCCACCCACTCACAGATGGGACAAGGCTACTCTCCACCCACTCTCACAACAAAGCTACCCCCCACTCACTCTCACAGCCGGGACCAAGGCTACCCCCCACCCACCCTCACAGCCTGGGACCAAGGCTACTCCCCACCCACTCTCACAGCTGGGACGAGGCTACTTTCCACCCACTCTCACAGCCGGCACAAGGCTACACCCCACCCACTCTCACAGCCTGGGACAAGGCCACATCCCACAACCTGGACCAGGCTAATCCCTACCCACTGTCAGTCAGAATGAGACCCACCCCCTCCCCACCCACTCGTACAGCTAGAACAAGGCTACTCCCCACCCACTTGCTATAAGTCTTGGAAAGAAGCTGCCGGTCTAATATGTTTCATAGTTGAGTTTATAGGCTGACCTCTGTAGCTGAGTTGGCTTCTGTCAGAACAGCCAAGGCAAGACCTACAAAGTAAATTGCAAAAGTTTCCATCAATACAATACTGCTACAGCAACGGCAAGGCTCACCATATTTGTCTGCAATCTTCTTTGCCACCCTCTTGTTCCCTGTTCTGGACACAGCTGACACTACCTCAGCCCAGGTGGGCTCCTCTGTGTGGCCATCCAACCAGGTAGACAGCATCTCCGTCTTACACATTTCCACCCCATGCATGGCATATTGGCAACGAATAGTTTCAAGGGTATGCTTTGGAATTCCCAGGTGTAACCCAAGCTGCATCCACCCGACAACTTCTTTTAGCTCTCGCAATAAATTCAAAAGTTGAATATCTCCAGAGGCTGCAAAAGATTCTGTAACAAAGCAATAGACTCCATTAGTGAGTTGCTAATAAATGAGCACCTGATCCTTACCTCCCATAATACCTCCAAGTGGCTTGCTCTTGTATAACCTCAGCAGTGCTGCAACATCAAACACTTTCCTCTCATTCCAGAGATGTACACACATGGAGCTGTTTGTAGAGGTCACTCGGTGAATGATGGCATCTTTGGTGTCGGAATCGGGCAAAACTTGCAGGAGTTCCAGACTGATGTCCAGCTTCCATTCTGGTATGCCATCAGGGATTGTCTGGCTGCAGGCTTTTTGGGTTAGGGCAAGAATTATCGACTCCATCCCCTCACGTATTTGGCCAGATTCAAGCGAATTGATCATCTGTTTAATGGAAGCCTGTGAGTCAAAGTTCACATCAAACACAGGTGATGGCCCTGACCAGAATTTGCCCACACGACTTGCTCCACAGCTCTGGAGTAGCTCTGCTACTGGTGTGAGAACTTCCTCGAATGGGAGCTGGAAGTAGGGCCACTCACACTGCAGGACATAGCCCCTGCCTACGGGAGCTGGGAGCAGCTCAACTGGTTTCATATCAATAAACATCCATGAGGCCAGCAAGAAAACACTCTCAGAGTAGGTGGTCAGGATCGTGAGCTCCTGCCTTCTGCGTGGGCTTGTCACTGGATCTGTATCCATGTTTGGTACCTTATCAAAAAAAACATGAAGTCAGTTGTAACAGTTCACAGAATATATCTTACGATCCAAACCTGTAAAATAGGTCACCTGTTTTGAAAGAGCCTAACCCATCATGAAACTGGCCAATGTGCTTTGCAATCAAACGGTATATACCTCACCTGTTTTGAAATAGGTCAGCCCCCGAAGTTGACCGATTTTATATTCACTAGTCAATCATAGCACACACTCACTGTTTAGCTTAATTTATTGGTCTCAGCTATAGTCTACGATAGAGTAACTTATTCCTAGTATTGTCCTCTGGCATTTCATTACTTGCAATTCTCTTTTTCGATGCTGCAAGTGCTCCATTATGCTTAAGCGGGAGGGAGAGACTACATATGCATGCTCCAGTAGCTAAAAGTTCCCTATAATGAACCATCTGCATGTACCTATGTTAGTAAAACTCAACAGAAAGACATGGGCAGTCAACAGATGCAGTATGCATGCAACATCCATGTTTAGCCTTGTTCACAGGCTCCACACCCTAGCTTTTCTTCGCACTGAATAGAGAAAAGCCAAGGAGTGGAGCCTGGGAACGAGGCTATATCGAGTTCACATGGCCAGTTTTAAAACGGTTTACCGACTATAAATTGGGCCGACCTGTTTTGAAACGGGTCAATGGTCACAAATTGGTTCATAACATATTTTAATATAGCACAGGTCACTTAGAATAAATACCCTTGTTGGTGACCCAAGGCCATACCAATTAGTTGCTCGGGCCCAACCGACCCAATGTTTCGCAAAACCGATTCACAAATTATAAATAATTACGTAATCTGTTATGCA
Organism: Phakellia ventilabrum; assembly: GCA_963921505.1. Classification (NCBI taxonomy): domain Eukaryota; kingdom Metazoa; phylum Porifera; class Demospongiae; order Axinellida; family Axinellidae; genus Phakellia; species Phakellia ventilabrum. The sequence continues at coordinate 5,554,801 of OY997382.1, forward strand.
CGCACATCCGACGCCGTGTGAAAATAGCGTGTGTTGAATGCTTCAGTGCGCAGGTGAAAAGTGTCTCAAGAGCATCCAAAAGCCTGATCTGTAAATGGGAAAATTCCTTTGTAGAAATCTTGGTTGCAGCCAACCGTACATTACGCTGTAAAGTGTCACGAGTAAGGACTGATCACATAGCTTATTATCATTTTTAAGCTGACCTACCGACCCTATTTTGAAGGTCTTTTGGCCCAAGCAACATAACATTAAATTGGTATGGGCCAACCGACCCACCAACTGGCCTTTGGTAAGAAATTATTGCTACTTGGGGTAAAGGTCATGCATGTCTAGGCATATGTCAAGGAATTGCTTTTAAGGTGTGTGTGCATATTTATTCAAGATCTTCTTGTCTGCTTTTGCCTGCTATCCCGGCCATGTTAATTGAGGGAGGGGCTAGCCTCGTTCACCAGTCCTTCCCATCTGGGGCGGGAAGGATTGGGAACAAGGCTAGGGAGAGGTTACAGCAGCTTATAGCCTAGCTCACCGACCGACCGTCTTCTTGGAAGCTAGCCTGGTCGGGTCACCGGAAACAGTATTAATTCTAGGTGGCCATGGCCTCATGCAAATTAATTCGCTATTTAATAAAGATAGTGGATTGAGACGCAGACTTACTTCTCTTGCTCTCCAACTTTATCTTCCACCATAGATTCTGCTTATCTATGCTTCCACTAGAACTCTGTTCGAAGGAATTTGTCGAAGCAGGAAGTGCGTCGTGCGTATATAGTATGTTTACTTCCTGGGTTTTTCCCTCAAAACTTACAAATGTAATTAGCTCCACGCTAGCCTCGTATCCAGGCCTCCTCTCGCAACTTTTTTCGCAGCCGCGGAAAGAAAAAAAAACACGCCCTCACTGGCCGATGAGCATGAGAGATTTTTATTAAAAATCTAGGTTAGAGAAAGAAACTGATGTATTGACTAGATCTACAACACTTTGATTTGCAGTCAAGCTCAATAGTAGCTAAGTACTATGGGGTGTAACATCACGAGGAGAAGGATTAAATCACCATGGATATAATATTATAATTATTGTTTATTAAATTGGCTATCACGGCCAGCTTGCTAGAATATGTACTGCACATGTGATATGTAGCTACAGCAGTATATAGATTTAGCATATAGTAGCTATATTTAAGCATAATAGCTATAGCCTGGTGCAATCGGCATGTTTCTTACCTTTAGGCATATGCTTTAGGCTATAATAATACGTTTATAAACAGGTTGACCACCTTGACCATAACCAGACACATCCTTCAAGGGAGTCTTTATTCGGTGGACTGGAATGGACCACTGGACTACTGGAATGGACTACTGGAACATGCCTGTCACAAGTTTGAAGTATCAATGACAATTGTACACCTGCATGCATGCATACACACTGCTAAAAAGGAAAGGTTATTTAACAATGGATCAGTTGCTGGAGTTGCATCATTATCATTTTATGCTACACAGTTTTTGTAAGGGAACAATGTTCTGCTGATTGTGACAACTTAGCTACATGGCTATCATAGTATGGATAGCTCATGATCACATGCCAAAGCGCTATCATGATGACAATCTGCTCATCACTCATGACTCTCTACTACACTGATGTAGCCAGCACAGTACACAGTTTTGACAGGAAATATTAAATGCATTTCAGACATATGACTCTGATAACGTGGCATATGGTCATGCATGTCAAAGTGCTGCCTTAATGACAATAATGGTAATTGATATTGGTAAGTGTAACCGAATAAAGCGGGGGGCTGGGAATGAGGCTAGCTAGCTAGTACTGTACCAGAACATCGTCTCATGGGAAGCCATACTATCAAAGGTGCCGACAGGGTCGCGCAGGTAATATCACACCGGAAATCCTGTGTGATATACGCATATCACATGGCTAGGCATGCACGAAAACTGAACTACAGCCAGGAGCTGCCTGACTCACATGCGCAAAACTGAACTACAGCTTAAAACTGCCTGACTCACATGCACAAAAACTGAACTACAGCCAGAAGCTGCCTGACACTAGTCACACATAGCCTGACCATTCCTGCAAATGGTCAGGCTAAGCATGACCAGCATGACACATGCACAAAAACTGAACTTGAAACTGCCTGACACATGCACAACTTGCGTCGATTTACCATAGCGACTCTTAGCAACTATCAGCTGCCATGAGACAAATCAGTTCGCAAATACACTCAGCGATATCCAATAATCCCTCGGGATTATTGGATATCACTTCGTGTATTTGTGATAACGCCCTGGTAGGCATGGTCTAACTAATACTTATCACTAAAGCAAAGTCATAATGTCCATTGTCTGTATTAGCTGCAGCTCTAGTAACCAATGGATAATGCATAGCTACACAGAAGTGTTTCAGCTATAAAGTGACATAGAACTAGCCTCGTTCTCAGGCCCCCGGTTTATATGGTTGCACAAAGGTAAGTGTAACCGAATAAAGCGGGGGCCTGGGAACAAGGCTAGTACAGAACATAACCACTAAAGTAAAGTGACAATGCTAAACCTGTGGCCTCATCATTTCCACACAAGCGAGCAAAGTGGCACTCGCTTTGCTTGCTCGTATGGGGAAGGCCTGGGAACGAGGATGCTAAACCTGGGGAGCAGTATAAAGTAAAAATATTAAAACAAAAAAACAAGGGTAAAGTTGGGTCTAGATACGACCTAGATAGCTAGCTATGTGGCTAGGGCCAAGTGCTCACTATGAACAGGAAGCAGTTGAGCGAGGGTCTGGGTAGCTACCCAAGACTACAGTTAAGCTGCTGCATTACCTATTTAAAGTATGGACATGCAGTATGCCTGAATGCAAGGTACAGTGCAATGATAAAATACACATTGCTATAGTTACTGTCTGGTCCAAGCCCCACCTTCCCCCCTAACGAGCATCTTGTGAGATAAGTAGCCATTCCAGTAATCCCTTCCAGTAGTCCATTCCAGTGCATAGGCGGCGGAACCACTGCAAGATTGGGGGGGGGCAGGTTTCTGGAAATTTGCGCGCGAAGCACGCCAATTTTTTTTGCCCTAATTCATTATTCATAAGGTTATTTATGCACGTAGAGTGGACTGCGACTACAAAGCAAAGGTAGCGTGGTTTATAAATAGGTCCTTACTATATAGATATCAGAAAGGGGCACAGAGAATGCTGACCTAGAGAATTCGAGTATCGCTCACCAGCACTCGAGCATGATGAAACTCCGCCCCTTCGCCCAGCACGATCGTCATCACCTTCTTTAGCAGGCTGCGCTGTATCTAGTCTAGCGTGCATTTTGCGGAAGGGGGCTGGAACGCGAGACTACGTTGTATCACTACTCCTTCGACAGATAGTAGAGTAGAAGGACACTACTATACGCGGTTTTATTAAGCTCTCCTGTCTTCTCGGTCTTGTTTTGCAAGTGCGACGGTCCCCTCCCCCGCTTAATTATTGACATAGTTCATTTGGGACGGGGGGGGGGGCAGCTGCCCCCCCCCCGGTTCCGCCGCCTATCCAGTGTTCCAGTAGCTAGTCCATTCCAGTAGTCCAGTGGTCTATTCCAGCCCACAGAATAAAGACATGCACCCTTCCTTCAACCTGATAATAACCAGGCAGAGCTATGGCCATTGCTGTTTCTACACTTCTAACCACACTGCTTTTTTGTATGTTACCCGCATTGCATGGTAGATTATGTCTAGCTGTAGTTAGCTATAGCTACATAATCGATGCAGGAAGGCTTGGAATGGGGGAAAAAACAGTATATAGTACAACATGTGAGAGGAAACTTATAACTATGTCATAATCAGGTGAAAAGTCCTCACCTTAAAAACAACAACAGCAACAACAACAACTATAGCTATACAAGATATTAAATTGGAGGAATATGACAATTTATTACACAAAGAAACATTGAATGATATAGATAGCTCTATCTAATTACTGTACGAAGATCTCAACAAGTTCTACAGGAGTGTGTTCAAGCCGAAACGCCTCATCTGCACAGATTCTTACTTCAATGTCATCGGTTACAGGTTCAGGAAGACTCCGACAAAAGTAGGGCGGACCATTGAACTCACAGCAGGCACTTCCAGATCCACAGTTTTCACCGTCCCAGAGTGGATCTCCGGAATAAAACACACCAGAACTCTCACTAAGGGAATTGGAACCAGTTTCACAAAAGTAGTTTTCCCCTATAAAGGGAGGAACTGTAGGGGCAGTATTCGGTCCACTGCCGGGGGTACAGGGGCATACATGTCTGTCAGTGCGTCCCTCACTAAGTTCACTAACAAAAGTCCAAACATGCTGCTTGTCATCTCCTCGTAGGATGACCACCCCATCAACGTAAGGGTCCACTATTCTAGTGAAAACTACGTCGTAGGCCCAAAAGGCATCTGTGGTTCCGAATTGATAGGCTACGATTCTGCCACAAATGTGGGAATATGAGATGTTATGGACACTGTAAGAGGCTATGCTGCAGCCACCACCAGCATTTTGTGGCAAAGTCTCATTGGTTCTTGCACACGCCCTCACTGGGTCTGTTATTTCCATCCATGCTGGTGGGCACTGGTGGGCGGGGTCAGTCATGTTGAGGTAGGCCACACGGGCCCACCCCCCAGCACTGGAACTGTTACAACTGCACTCTCTAGTCATGTCGCAAAAAATCTGAATGGCAGTTCCATCTGAGCTGGTGATCCAGTAGTACTCCGATGGCAGTTGTTGACGATTGCACTGTAAGATTTCGAGACAGGAAGCAGCAGGGTTCTCCTGGGATTGCCCTGGACACTGTATTGGTAGGACATCACGAATTATACTTATCAAATCTCGTTCAAATTCAGTTCTGGCCATCTCTAGATCCTCCTCAGGTGGGCAAATTTGGTCCCCTCCCTCAAACACCGCAGCTGGGTAAGTCACTGGAAGTGAACTATCCTGACTACCACCATTTCCTTCAGAGGAAGCCTGCAAGCCTAGCAGAAATGTGAAGAGCACATACAGCTGTAATCTGTTCATCTCAGTAATCTGCTTGGAAGCTACAAACAGGCAGAACAGGACACACTGAAATTTTTTTAAAACTCAAATTAATTACAAACTGGCTGGTGTAAAGTGCAGGTTATTCACAGTTATATAACTCTTGGTGCATGAATATCTGTTAATCACATGTTTATGCTCAGATATGGCTATAATTATAATTCCAGTGTGGGCATTGCTTGGCTTATGAATTTTTATAAGGGGCGGGTAACCCAAAAGACCAAAACAGAACTGTTACAATATTACATCACTACAATGAATGTGTCAGTCATTTATGTAGACGGTCAAAGCAATTAAGAAACATTCATATCACTGCAGAACAACCACTGTGTATATAGGTCACGAGCTCGAGACTGTTTTGTAACAAGGCGTGCAGCACTAGCTATAGTAATATAACTTGTATAGCAGTGACACTTGGCAGTGTATTGACAGCTAGGCTAGCTATTGGTACTAATACTGATATTCAGTAGCCTCGTATTTGCACTTCTATAGGATTAGAAATATACTCGACATGCCTGGAGGCCTGGGTATATACAAGGACACTTGAATTAATGTATGCGGTGTAAACATTGCACATAATGGGGACAGGCAGATTATAATTATAACCTGCATGATGTAGCATAACATTCAGTACAAAAACCGTGTGGTACACCACAAGTACATGAAATACATACATGCAGTAGACCAGCCATATCGCATGATGCTTTCGCTTGAATTGCATACATGAATTCGAAGAGCTGTGTGCATACAGTAATTGAGTGTGAAGGCTTACTTGGTGACTTACAGATACTATCATGTCAGTGTCTGCCTCGCTTTTTTATACGTATACTGGGAAGCATAACGGTTACCATTAAAACGTCTCATAAAATAACAATTATATGATATTGTTTATAAAGATAACTGTGAAACAGGCACTAATACATTAGAAGAACTACATGTAAGCAGTCATTGTATATGCGTATATAGTATTTCACAAATTAATGACATCGTGTGCAAAAAAAACAAAAAACAGACCACGATCAACAACAAAGCGAAGATCAGTTGCTACTACTCATTGCATTACTAGTGAAAAATAGATTGCAAAGTATATTGTACCACTGCCATTTTACACACAGAGAAAGAGGAACAGCAGACTATATAGCAGAAATGGCCATCTAGGACACAACAACCAAAAAAACCCTGGTGTGATCGCATGTAGATTCAACAGTTGCAAAAGGGTAATAACTATCAAACACTACTCTTGGCAACTTTAAACAATATCCTCAAATTAGTTTAATCACTTATGCAGCCTGCTTTCGTCAACGCTTGGTGGATCTGCCGAAAACTGACACACAGGTGAGCCAACCCCTCTTCATTCAGGGCATCGTCTATGTCCTGGTGGTACTCCACAGCAAACTGGAAGAGCTCAAAGAGGGCACTCTCTGGTTGGAAGTAGAGCTGGCAAGTCTAGAGTGAAGAGGGGAGGGGCTCAAAGGTAACCATGGCAAGTAATGTAATGATCGGATGGGAACTATACAAATAAGACATAGCTATGTACACTGAATATATGTAACCAGAGGAGGCCCATACGTCCTTGATATCACAGGCCATGAAATCACAGTGGTAACAGTGGAATCCACAGTATCTTTCAGAGGTTGAATATAGTGACTAATGAACTTATCATTAGAACTGATTAGCAGCACTGGTAATTGTATCAATGTGTCTTCACTGTACCTTTTCTGGTATGTGTTACATTTATACGCCATTCAAACCAGACATAATGTCTTATAGTGGATCTAATGCCATTATAGCGAGATGTCCTTACCTCAGGGGTCTTGAATTTACTAAACTGAATGGATCTAGGCCAATGTGGACAAGTGTCTGGTAACAAGGATCACGCTGTATTTGTCAGTGTCACAAGTCCTGGGTTCGATTGTACTTAATAGAAATACATGAGCCCTATAGAAGTACCCTTTACTTTGACTAACTAACCAACAAGCTTGGGGTATGCAATAAATGAGACAGATTTGGTTGAGCATCATGACCTATCCACACACCGGTCCACGCACAAGACAGACAGACGGACACACGCACCCAACAATACACAATTGCAATTGCTTGTAAATAAATACTTCACGATGCTCAACCAAACACAGCACATACTGGATACTAAACAAGAATAAGCCAGTACAATTACCGTGGCTTTAACATCATTCACTGCCCCAGCAGGCACTGAGCTAGCACACATCTGGACTGTCTCACGCAGGTACTCCTGCATTTCATGGCCGTCCAGCTTGGGTAGGGACTGGATGGTGTTGTAGTACCTGGGAGAGAGGGAGGGTGAAAGAGACTGGTGAGAAAGAGGTCTTAGTCGGGGCAACTCTCAAGCTCTGGCGATGTCCACCACACAAACATATAGTGATAGCCTTCGTTGGTGGATTCGAGACCAAGTTTTTACCAGCCAGACATGTAATATGCTAGTCCTTTATGCAGGGTTCTCCCTAAAGCGTGGTAGCATGGCGCTTCACCACGCTGAAGGCTTCTTCTTAACTTTAACTTTATTTATAAGGACAGAGCCGGCCCTGGCATGCATAGTACACCCATGCAGTGACTGCAGTCCTACAGGAAGCCCTTTAAGCTTAATTGGGATAATTTTTGCAGGTCTATTCCTAGTCTAGACTCAGAACAAGCCTGAGAGAAGAAATGCAAAATAACAGGCATCTCAGAGCTCCCACACTTTGTGTAGGTGGGGAGACCCCCCCTCTCCGCCCCCCCCCCCCCCCCCCACCACTATCACTCTGACAAAACTTTCTAGGGAGAAATCTGCTTTATGTCTTCATGTTTGTTTGCTTGTCTGCACTTATCACATGTGAAAAGATTTACATAGTGTATTGATGATGGCCCTATTATGGTGAGTTGTGGCTGGAAGCAGTACTACAAAACTACTGCAGGATGAGAGATTGGTCTAACTTATTGCCTCAGATATTTAGTGCGAAAAAGTGCGTAACTGGTCACATGAATGGACCCAAAGAGAGGAGGGAGGAAGGCAGGGAGGCAAAGATGGGGAGGGTGGAAAGAGAGGGAGGCAGGGAGGGAAGCAGGAGGGATGCAATAAGGGAGGAGAGAGAAGGAGGGTGGGAAGAAGGCAACACTCGACTTACTCCTGCACTTCATGCTGGTAGCTCTTGACTTCATTGACATAGAGCAGCTGGCCAGAGGGAGTGTCTTTGGTGTAGCGAAGCTCTGTGGTGGAGCAGCCATCGATGTAGGCCTGTGCGATGACAGTCAGACAGGCATCCACCGTAGCTGACTTGTTTATGTCAAAGACAAAGTCTGGGTTCTTGATCAGGTTCATCCAGAAGCGGAGGGGAAGGCTGGGGGGAGGGGGTAACGGTGAGAACATACACCTCAAGTCCATTTTCTTGGTATCTCATTCTCGCTTAACAGCGGGTGTTATGAAACTGGTGACTACTGCTACAGTAGCACTCCACCCACCCCCCAAAGATCATATATAGTAGCACCCCCCCAAAGGTCACAGTAATACCCTCTCCATAAGATACAGGTACATGTACATGTATGCATACAGCTTGAGAAACACGGAAAGTTTGTCTAGAAAAATAGTGATCACAGCACTCATCATTTTTAGAGAATTCTCTAATCACACAATCTCTTAACTTGCGTCATGGGGTATGCAGTGATAACTGGCACTATTATCTCTACAATCTCTCTAATGTACACTTACCTTCCTGACCAATTATTAGCGTCACCTCCACCCACCTGTTGTTCTTCCATATATGCAGGATCTCCGGGTCCTGTATGCCCAGCTCCGATGCCTGTAGGTCGAGAAAGTCGAAGAGGTACTTTACAGCCAAGGACAATGGCTTGCCTCGGGGCATAGCAAAGATGGCATGGAAGAGATCGTCCACATAAGGCTGGAGGATACGCTGTGGATGGAAGAAGTGAGGGGCTTAATCCAATTATGTAATTGTAATCATAATATCAATTATGATATCATAACTAATTATATAACTTATGATGTCATACCTTATTACCTACAATTAAATCACATCATCATGACATCATACATACTTTGGTGGAAAGCAGTCTAGTGAGGAAGACTTCGGACATGATCTTGGCTCCCTGCTGTGGACCCTCCTCTCCCTGGTCCCCCGGCTTTACCAGGTGGTAGACGTGAGATAGCTTGGCGGTGGCCAGTATGGAGGCATGCCCTGGGGTATTCATGTTGGCTAAAATGGTACCTAGGGTGTCGAAGCCTGGGGCAGAGAGGGAGGGAGGGAGGGAGGGAGGGAGGGAGGGAGGGAGGAGATGACGAAAGTGAACTCTGGTTTTGGGAAGATTGTGTTAGTGAAGAGGTGGCTTTGGGAGACACAGATACCGCCTTAGATAGTAGGGACTTACTCATTCCACTGAGCGGTCTCTCGGTACGTTGTACCAGCTTAAATCTGGGCTGGGGGTTCTTCTTGTTCTCTTCCCAGGCCTGGGACTGGAGGGAGGACAGGAAGGTAGGAGGGAGGGAGAGGGGAAGGGAGGAAGGGAGGGAGGGAGGACGGGAGGGAGGGAGGGATGGAGGGAGGGAGGGAGGGAGGAATGACTGACCGTATATACAACATATCACTGTGGCACCCCTGACGACATTGATTTTGCATCATTCTCTATACCAATTTTCATTGTAATAATATTGCCAGCTTTGTTTTTCTGTTATCTACCGAACTTTTAGCGTACAGAAAGATGCTAATAATTATTGTCTACCCTACTCACCATCTCTGCGAGGCGGTAGTGGCCGAGGGTGTTGACCTTGATCCACTCGCCGTCCTTGGTGTTGGTCTGGTCCTGGTCCCGCAGGGGGATGCCGGCGTTGGCACGACGCAGCTCTGCAGGACGGGGGGAGAGGGAAGAGACAAAGGAGGAGAGTCAAACACCACATAAACGTCCTTATTATGACTCAATCATAACTAAAATTCTGAAAATAATGGCAGTCTCGTGGTTACCAAAAAATTCTTTTCACGGTGAAACACACTACGTTTCACTGTGAAAAGAATTTTGGGTAACCACGAGACTGCCATTATTTTCAGTATACTGTACAGTTAGCTAAAATCATCAACCCTAAGCGGGAGCACAAAGTTTCCAGGGGGAGTGTAGGCTCCCCCTCCCAAATGAAACCTTTGCGTGAAGAATGAGGACATGCAGAATGCATTCTCTTTGTGAGGTCTCTTATAACTCATATCTCACTCAGTTATGATTAAAAATGGGGTAAGACCTATACATGTAGCTACAGCGACAGGCTCACTATACAAGACTAACTACCAAGAAAAGGCTCTCATAGAATCTTTGTGGATTTTATTTTTACTGGTGACAAGGCAGACCCTAAAAACCTAGTAGCCTTGCGTTTCTTGTACAGTTTGTGTCTCTCCGAAATGTTACGTAATATTTCAATCACGTGCACACAATTCTGTCATAGATAATATAGAGCTCCAATTACGTCAACAGTAATTAGCTACTACTACTACAATAGATAGTAGATTTACCGTAAATTTGTAAGCCAAGTCACATCGAGCCAGACAGCGAAAATATAGTAGGTGGTGATGAACAGTACTCTATACTCTTGTGAACCGGTGCCCTCCTGTACCCCAACATCTGCGGGGCACGTGTCCCCCTGCTTCCATTGCCTATGCTATAGCCCATGGACTCTATTATTTTACAGCTTGCTATTTCAATTATAGCCCACCAACTATCTCCAATTACAGCCCACCAAGGTCAACGTCGGCGAGCTGTGGCCTCCGTGAGATGGGGACGTTCTTGTAGACAGCATCAAGGATTTTTTCCTTCGACTGGGTGATGCTGTCACAGTCCAGCAGCTTGATGGGGACCTCCTCCCCACTGTCTGTCTCTACCACACCCTCCACGGCCTACACAGTGAGAGGATGGTCGATGTTACGGTGTAGCTACTTACACATTATCTGCATGCCACCCCCTCCATGACTTGTGGGACAGGTACAGGCATACTTTCATACGAACTGGTACATGTAGAACTGATTCTCGCTACGTAGCTACATAACTGTACAGCTAGTTGCAAAGTGACGTAAGGACTCAATGTATATGCAGCCTTAAAAATTACTTTTACCACTTAAGAAGAACCAAACTTAGCCAACCACCCAAGTTTTGGTAGCTACCAGATACTGCTACACAGGCAATTACCAAGCCTTATATGTATACATGTATGGTCGGTGGTGGTCAGTCCTGACCAGTTCTGTCGCAAATTCGACCAGTACTTACCTCTCTCCGACCAGCACTAAGCCCTAACCATACTGAAACTTACTGCCTACACAAGCGATTGATGCCGAACTATGAAGAGCCTGGATTGTCATATGCGCTATCTTTTATTGTTTTGGATGGCCGTAGTAGATGGCATTCCAAGTGAAGAATCCATTGCTCACTTGATTTGGCAAGTGAAAAAACAGCTCAATACTACACTACGACTTTCATTACGCCATTATTTGTAGAAAAAAACAAGTGGTCACGTGCGTGATGTATGTTGCAATAATAATGTGAAGAGGGGGCTTATCAGTTGGCTCTTGCATAAGAAAGAAGGGCTCTCTGATACCAACTTTAATTCGGAAAGAAACTTTGCCGACGGTTCGACTAGATGCTCTAGTCTTTAGGATGAAAGTGAAGTTAACGTGAGAACACCTGCTATTTAATAGCCTCACACGTCATGACGTGTCATGTCTCGCCACGTCACGGGAGGTCAGGGCTCGGGTCAACCCCTGAACTCCCGTGATGTGACGCATCATGACGTGCGAGGCTACTAAATAGCAGGTGTTCTCACGTTAACTTCACTTTCGCCCTGAAGAAGACTAGAGCATCTAGTCGAAAAGTCTGGCAAAATTTCTTTCCAAATTAAAGTTGGTATTCAGAGAGCCTTTTTTTTCAGTAATAGTGTGCCATCTGTGAAAATCTAGCTGCAGTGTTGAACACCACTCAGAGAATCCTGAGCAGAACACAGGACTTTGCTCTCTAATTAGCCGCCTTCCTTTTTGAGAATTACATATGCATGTGTACATGTACATGTATTTATGGGCAGGAGGTGAGTTTGCAAGTTACATGTAAGTGTCTACCAGTCTACATACATCAGGGATTCATTTAGAAAAATCTCCAAGGGGGGGCAAAAGCACGTCAGGAGACATTTTGGGGGGCGCGCGTACAGTGGGCAGTATTCGATTTTGAAGGGTTACAACTCCCAAGGGGGGCACAAACTTTTCAAGAGGGGGGCGAATGCCCCCCCACCCCCCCCCCCAAACGAAACCCTGTGTAACATGTATATAATATATGTATGGCTGTCTGTACCTTGAAGTCGATGTGCTGCCTGAGCAGCTTCTCTTCGGAGAGGGAGCGTCTGGCCTCACCGGTGATGACGTCCACTGGCCCCTTCTCCAGCTGCTGTTTGATAGCACGATAAAGGATGAATAGGGGCTCCCCCACATGCTCCTGAGAGGGCAAAGGTGCTGAGTAAGTGCGGGTTAGTGAGAACAGATCTGAAAACACACACACCAGTTCTGGGCAGTATAAACTACTGTACAATGTCAGGCAGAACTGCAAAATGGTGTGCACAACATTTCAGTTAGTATTCTGAAGGTTTGGAGGGTGGGTAGGATGAAGAGGGATGCTCTATACTACAGCAGGCTTCAGGTAGGGGGAGGGGGGAGGGCATTCACCCCCCTTGGAAACTTTGTGCCTCCCCCCCCCCCCCCAAAATGTCTTCCGACGTGCTTTTGCCCCTTTGGGGATTTTCCTAAATGAACCCCTGTAGAGGTACATGTAGTTCTGTTACTGTCCTTTACTAGAACTTGCAACAGCTTAGCAAAAAGCGTCCTGAGGTAATTGAATAATACCCAAGTGATAAATGATTTATCCACTATAGTCCTACTCTGTCATCAAAGAGTTTCCAAGTGGTTTGACGTTTTTCACTTTTTAGATTGTTGCAAATTCTTATCATGCTCTCAGTACTGGGTCTCCATAGGTTGCTGTACGGGACAACCTTCTGGTTTGTCTTGTTTTCACTCAACCCTAGCCTCGTTCCCAGGCCTCCACTCTAGCCTCATTCCCAGGTCCCCACCCTAGCCTCGTTCCTAGGCCCCCACCCTAGCCTCATTCCCAGGCCTCCACCCTAGCCTCATTCCCAGGCCTCCACTCTAGTCTCATTCCCAGGCCTCCACCCTAGCCTCGTTTCCAGGCTCCACCGCAGCCTCATTCCCAGGCCTCCACCCTAGCCTCATTCCCAGGCCTCCACCCTAGCGAAGGGAATATTATTTCATATCTGAAAACCAGCTGAGCACATACTTTACAAACACCCCACTGGGAAAAAAAATTGGGTAAGGCCAGCCTACGTATGAGGGCTAGCAAATATTATTGTCATTCATTAAGCTAGTCTCATTCCCAGGCGCTTGCAGAGGACTCTCTCCCCAGAAAATGAGGCTATCATTAAGCTTGTTATATGATTCTCCACATACCGCTGATGTTCCCACCTTTGACCCATTCACCATAATGCAAACAGTTTAGTTACATCAAGGGCTTACTGAGCTGCCTTTCAGGGTCGATGTGCCCTTGGATACATGCATATGTACACACACACCCCAGTAAGAATATGATGAGGGCTAGAGCAATTTGACATTCCTGTTGTCAGCCATTTATGGTAAAAAGTGTGCTTGTTTTTACAGTAGTAAGTGGGTGGGGCTGCTTAAAATACAGAAACACTCTCATTTCATCATCTGCACCTGTACATATGGGAAGAGCAGGAAGCAGAGCCAGTTGGCCAGCATCTTCTCAGCGTGGAGTACTGGTTGATACTGCTAAGCACATTATAATTATACCATATTTGTCTGCAATCCTCCTGGCCACCCTCTTGTTCCCTGTTCTGGACACAGCTGACACCACCTCAGCCCAGGTGGGCTCCTCTGTGTGGCCATCCAACCAGGTAGACAGCATCAAGGGTATGCTTGGGAACTCCCAGCTGTAACCCAAGCCGCATCCAACCGACAACTTCTTTTAGCTCTCGCACCAAATCCAAAAGTGTAACATCTCCAGAGGCTGCTGGAGATTCTGTAACAAGGCAATAGACTCATTTAGTGAATTGCTAATAACTGAGCACCTAATCCTTACCTCCTCCAAGTGGTTTGCTCCTGTACCACCTCAGCAGTGCTCCAACGTCGAACACTTTCCTCTCATTCCAGAGGTGTACACACATGGATCGGTTTGTAGAGCTCACTCGGTGAATGATGGCATCTTTGGTGTCAGCATTGGGCAAGACTTGCAGGAGTTCCAGACCGATGTCCAGCTTCCATTCTGGTATGGCATCAGGGTTTGCTGGGCTGCAGGCACTTTGGGTTAGGGAAAGAATTATTAATTCCATACCCTCACGTACTTGGCCAGATTCAAGCGACTCAATCATCTGTTGAATGGAAGCCTGTGAGTCAAAGTCCACGTCAAACACCGGTGATGGCTCTGACCAGAATTTGCCCACACGACTTGCTCCACAGCTCTGGAATAGCTGTGCTACTGGTGTGAGAACTTCCTCGAATGGTAACTGGAAGTAGGGCCACTCACACTGCAGGACATAGCCCCTACCTACGGGAGCTGGGAGCAGCTCAACTGGTTTCCTGCCAATAGATATCTGTGAGGCCAACAGGAAAACACTCTCAGAGTAGGAGATCAGGATCGTGAGCTCCTGCTTTCTGCGTGGGCTTGTCACTGGCTCTGTATCCATAGTTGTTACTTTATCAAAAAACAGAGATACATGATTGTAAATTCAGTATATGTTATGAACCAAACCCATAATAAAACAGGTCACCTGCTTTGAAAGAGCCAAACCCGTCCTAAAACCAGCTAACTTGCTTTGTAACCAAACGGTATATTCTTGACCTGTTTGGAAACACTGTCAGGTCAGCGGAAGTTCACCTGCATCATCTTCACTGGTCAACTGTGGCATATGCCCATTGTTTGGCCTATTGGTCTCAGCTATACCCTAAGACAGAGTAACATGCAGCCTTATTCCTAGTCTTACCCTCCAGATTTCATTACTTGCAATTCTCTTTTCCATGCTGCAAGTGCTCCATTTACACTTAAGCTGGAGGGAGAGACTACATATATACCCAGGCTTCCTCGCACGTGCGCTTTATGTAACCAAGCGTGAGAAAAACTAAAAGTTCAACCATGCCAGGGGCGGATCTAGGATTGCGGAAGGGAGGGGGCACAAGGGCATAGAGGCTGTGAAGCAAATTTTGACATTTATATTAGTCAAGAAGCGCTTCATTTGCACATATTAAACACAGATTCAGTGGCGGTTCTAGAATTATTAGCGAGTAATTTTCATTGGGATTTCATTTAGCGTACGGAAGAGGCTGCGAAAGAGTAATTTCGTTTGAGCAGTCAGGAAGCGCTCTCATAGCATCTTGTTCTGGTGTAGAACAGTCAAATGTAGGCAGTAAATAAATAAGCCAGTTACATCAGACTCAGCAGCGGAAGGTACATTTCTGCTCGGCCCACCGTCGATGTCGGTAGGAGAACGCCGTACGTCACGCTTTAAATTTTTAATAGAGTCAAATGTATAAGCCTACTAGAGGCCAATTGGCCTACATGCATGCACATAATGACAGAATTTTTACTTAAGCCACTACAATTGCTGTCTTGTCTACGACTACGTGTTTTTTGATGTCACGCATATGCAGACACGCCTACTACGTTTACGCCAGCATCAGCACGTGATTGAGTACTTACGCCATAGTGCAGTAATCGATTTGCGACTACACGACTCGCCAGGATTGTAGGAGAGAACTGGAGCTGATTTTAAACTGCATACGGTCACATTGACAGTAAGTATACTATGCTCGTAAGCGCTAGCGCTGATATAATAGTACTAAAAAAAATAATACACTAGCCCGAGGGGGGGGGGGGGGCACCGGCCCCCCTGGCCCCTGGATCCGCCACTGCATGTATCCACATGTACCCATCTTTAGCTAGTACAATTCAACAGACAGACATGGGCGATCAACAGACGCAGAATGTATGACTGCAACACGCATATTGAGTTCAGCCTTGTTCACAGGCTCCACACCCTAGCTTTTCTTCGCACCGTGTAGAGAAAAGCTGGAGAGTGAAATCTGGGAACGAGGCTACATGTATATGTTCACATGGCCAGTTTTGAAACAATTGACCTGCTATAAATCGGGCTGACTCATTTAGAAACGGGGCAATGTTCAAGAATTAGTTCGTAACACCTTTTAATATGGGGTATCTGTACAGGCTACTCAGAGTAAATAGCTACCCTTGTTAGTGACCCAACCGACCCACTAACTAGACCTCGTCGAGTCCTCTTGTCTGTGTTTGCAAGTCTCTACCCGCTATCTGTGTCAACACACTGACCATGTTAATTAGGGGCAGGGTTAGCCTCGTTCCCAGTCCGTCTAATCTGGGCGGGAAGGACTGGGAATGAGACTAAGGCGGGGCTGTAGCAGCCAATAGCTAGTCTTGTTCCCAGACAGGAGGGTAAAAAGTCAAGATATAAAGACTAGCGCACTGATCAATCCGAACCTCGTGCCCAGACCCTAACCCCGCCCAACAAAAACTCGTTTTTCATTTTCGCGTTTGTTTTTAGTTATGAGGGGAGGATCTGGGCACGAGACTAGTCGGGTCACCGCAAACAAGGTATTAGTGGCCATGACCTCTTAGTAAGACAACTAGCAAACTTACTTCCATTACTCTCCAACTTTATTTTCCACCCATAGACTCTCACGTTTGTCAAAACAGGAAGTGTGTCGTACGTAGTAATCTTACTTCCTGGGGTTTTCCCTCAAACCTTACAATTCTAATTAGCTAAA
Organism: Phakellia ventilabrum; assembly: GCA_963921505.1. Taxonomy (NCBI): domain Eukaryota; kingdom Metazoa; phylum Porifera; class Demospongiae; order Axinellida; family Axinellidae; genus Phakellia; species Phakellia ventilabrum. The sequence goes on from OY997382.1 coordinate 5,571,712, forward strand.
CACTACATAAATAAACTTTTCCCTGCGTGTTATGACAGATAATGGGCAGGTTATGACAGAACAATAACTACGGCCTGACAAAGCGCTTTTTTCGAAATAAAGTTCAAGTTTAATACGTAGACAGTCTACTCACAACATTGTCGCAGCAGTATTGTGAGTCGAGGCAGCTGTAACTCACAGCCAGTTGCAAGGGCAGGGTACAAAACATGTGACTAATGCACGCCAATATCTGCCTGCAGCGGTTTTGCTAAACTGGAGGTTGTCAGCTAGCTGCATGCTCCGTTTTTCCTTAGTCTCGTCTCTCACTCAGCGTAGCGTACGCAGAAGACATGTCGAACTTTGACCCTATTATGTTCAGCACCGCTTGAACTTCCGTTTTAGCCGAACCGTCAAGGGGTATGTAAGTAATGCAGATTGCATGTAATGATGGCTGTTCCCTATTCCGCCACTAGTGCTGTTGTATCTCACTTAATATCAAATCAGAAAGTAGCGATGGACGTCTCCCGTCTCCACGCCCACCCTCCCATGGAGATAGCGGAAGAGTTGACCATCATGGACGCAGAGATGCTTCGGAAGATATCTTCGGATGAACTTAGGGACGGAGCGTGGATGGACAAGACAAAGGTGAGGGTGTTCGCCTGCATGCTTTAAAAACACAACCATAAACTCTATAATAAAATTTATGATCATAACAGCCGTTTTCATGCAGAAGCAGCCACATACGGTATGGTACTGTTTAATAGACCATATTCGTGACTTCGGGCATTTTTGCCGCCATGGCAACATTAGTTTCTTGCATGTAATGTTTATCACACAGAAATGTCATCTTTCAAATTTGAAGTAAATTGGACATTACATGGTGTAGATATGACCTCACAAACTTATACACATTTTATATGGGCCCATATGAGGGATTTGGTCTGGAGGCGCCTCCAGTCATCCGAAGTCATCTTAACCGAATATGGTCTATTGCACAATGCTGTCTTGGTAATACCATTGAAATGCAGCCGGACTACTTTGCAGGCATTTTTCTCATTACAATCTATTGAGACTTTAATTTTCAATGCATGGAGGTAATAGGACTGGCGTTCTGGTGATATTGAGCCATAGTTTGAGGGTTCACCATTAGCCTAGCCTGAATTTGGGCTGGAGTATCATCATCTGGCAATAACACTGTAGCTACTGTGTACACACATTCAACCGTCACTGCTTCCAAACAGTTCACGGAAGCTGTGTTCTAAACACAGTGCAATCTTTGGCATGTGTGCACAGTACAAAATTGGCTTGTAGCTACACTGTAAAGAAAAATGTGTATAATTGCATGTTTTGACTGCTTGGTAAATTTCAGATGTCTGAGTATGAAGGTAGGAGTTAGGCCTCTAAGTGGGTAATTTGTTCGTTGCTATGGAATTTGACATTCCATACTTCCATTTCGGAGTACAGAACAAATTACCTACTTTGAGGCCTAACTTCTACCTGGGTAAGTGGAAAACGCTGAAAACTGAAAAACTGAAAACTGAAAAACTGAAAACTGAAATAATAATATACTCATGTTGCTGCCGTAGCGCTTACGCCATTGACCACGCACCCACAGACGCAGGCGGAGCTTGTAAGACCTCCAGTCAGAGGACAAGAGCAAGAACAACCAGAGACCACACAATCCTGATCACCATACAATTCCTTCTTCCTAGCCTCCCATATCAATAATACAAAGCTCTTAACTAGCTTTAATAATGCTTTAAAATCATCCCTGTTCCAATTCTCAAACCCTAAAATAAAGCTTGCCTTATTAAAAACTGAAAAACTGAAAACTGAAAAACTGAAAACTGAACTGTACCACACTCTCACATTCACCCCTGCATAATTTACACTGCCTATCATCATTTTTACCCCTATGTCTTCCTAACTCTTCATTCAGACCGTTCGTACCTGACCGAAACTTAAACAATAATCTTGTACCCGGATCACCTATCCCCTGCAAATAATTCTTGAATTCTATTTCCTTACAGAAAGACTTGTACAGATTCAACTTAACTTTAGTATTCAAGCTGTCATTAAAGTCCTTGTATTCTCTATCCCTCAACGCTTCGTCTACCGTATCTAAAAACAAATTAATATTATCTGCAGCTAATACCTCTTGGCTATCTAAATCTAACTGCAGCAGCAATTCATTAATTACTTTCATCCAAGTTTTCCTCTGCCTACCTCTACATGGTTTCACTTCCCACTCAGCATCTAATAGTACTCTAGGATACCGCTCATTATCCAACTTATTGACTTTATACCACCACTTAAGTTTGCTTCTATCCCTCCTCCCTTTCAAGGACTCTAACCCCATATCTCCCCTTACCGCTTCATTACACGTTTTGGAAGAGCAGCCAAGTATCTTCTTAGCTGCTCCTAGCTGAATGGATTCTAAGGAAGCTGTCTGCCGTTTATTACAAGCCCACACTTCACTACCGTATTCTAAAGTAGGACGAAGTACTGAAACTAACAATAATCTCCTTGCAACGGTACTGATATTTCTATTACTTACAAACCGGTGCAAACGATTAAGCTTTTTCTTCCCATTATCAATTACCTTCTGTACATGACTATCCCATGACCCATTCTCAGCAAATTCAATCCCCAAGTAACAGTAACTTACAACCCTTGGAATTACTTTATCTCCCCACTTCCACGCACACATATCTGTAATAGCCACCTTAGAAAATACCACAACAGCACTCTTTTTGATGTTAGATTTCAACCTCCATTTGTTACAAAACCCTTGTACTACATTAATCAACTTTTGTAAATCCTCCGCATTAGTAGTTAAACCAACAAAATCATCTGCAAACATTAGTCCCCCAACCTTAACATCATTCTTAATGATTATACCAAGCCCAGCTTTCTCAACCTCATCTAGTAACTGATTAATAAAAATGGAAAATAGGATAGGCGATAGACTACAACCCTGTGCTACCCCCTGGCTTATATCAAATGGTTTGGATTTTTCCCCCTCCAGTAAAACAGCACTCTCTGTAATGTCATACATCTTCTTAATAACTCTCCACATCCTACCCCTAACACCCAATTCCCACAACCTAAACCATAAACCATCGTGCCAAACCGTATCAAAAGCCTTCTGGACGTCTAAGAAAAAAGCATAAGTGTGTTTTCCTTCTCTTATTCTGCCTTGTATGATCTCGTTCAAAGTAAAGACATTATCAACACAACTTCTTTTCGCTCTAAAACCTGCCTGCCCCTCATGAAGAGCCTTTTCCGATTCTAATCTTATTACCAAGCGATTATTTAAAATCTTACAAAACAGTTTACCAACAACGTTCAATAGAGTAATGCCTCTGTAATTACCTGGATCCTCAGCATCACCTTTCTTATACAAACTAACAATTAATCCTTGCCTCCATTGTTTAGGAATACCCTCTTCTGTCCAGACTACTTCATATAAAGCTTTCAACAGATTCGCCATTCCAGAGCCACCATACTTAAAAAGCTCCCCAACTAAGCCATCATTACCTCCAGTTTTGTTATTCTTTAAACTTTTCAAACACTTTTTAATTTCGGCATAACTTATATCCCTGTCTAAAACCTTATCCTTCCGTGCACTAGACATCTCGCTGTACTCTGTCACCTTATTCTCTACATGCTCTCTCCAGCTATCATCAAACTGATCATCTACTGATGCTGTACCCAGCTTACCGTAATGCTCATGTAGAACTTCAAGCTTCCCCTTTGTACTGGTTACGCATGAACCTGAACTACTCCTTAATGAAGCAATGCTCTTACGACTACCCTTTGAAGTCCTGCCAACAAATGCCCAAAATTCCTTCTTGTTTACATCAAAATCTTTATTAGCCTTTTCTATCACCTCATTCCAACTATCTAACTTCTTCTTACGTACCAATTCCTTGATTTCTGAACGTAACTTGTAATACTGTCCCCATTTATCTTCCCTACCACTCTGAATCTCTTTGTAAACCTGTCTTCTTAACCTAATCTTATCTTTAATCTCTTCATCCCACCATCTCGCTGCTTTGCCACACACTATCACCTTTTCCCCAATTTCTTTTGATGCTACCCTCTTCACTGTGTCTTCCCAATCCTGAACCACTGCCTTCACTAATTCTGACCCCCTTAGCCCCTGGTGCTTCCTTGTCTGTATCCTTTCTTGAAATACTTCTACTTCTATGCTCAAAGCTTCTTGATACTGCTGCCTCACTTCCTCCTCTTGAAATCTTTCAATGCGCCATTTCTTAATTACCCGCTTTTGCTGCTTAGCAGTTTTTACAGTCCGACCCAGTTCCATCCATACTAAAAAGTGATCCGACTTCCCTATATCGGTGTCATCTACCTGCACACTCCCTGAAACCTGCAACAAGTTGGAATCAGTAACTATATAATCAATGATAGACTTCTGCTTCAATGAAGGCCTAGCTCTAGTCCACTGTGGTTCCACATTGAACTCATGACCATTACAAATTACAAGCTCAACCTCTGTCAAAAAGGAAATCATCCTGTTACCACTCGCATTGCATTTTCCTTCTCCAAACATACCTATTACATCATCTAGTTCAGAAGATCTTCCTACCCTAGCATTAAAATCACCTAGAAGCACAACCTGACCACGCTCCTTCATACGCAGCACATCCTCTTTCAATTCCTCGTAACTGCTTTCAATAACCGAAACACTCTCGCTATCCGTAGGCATGTAAACACAACCCAAAAATAAAGTATTCCTACCATTTTCACCTTTCACCTTGATCCACATACTTTGTTCGTAGCTAACATCCTTAATAAGCTCTACTCCACTGGCTAAGCACTCCTTTACCAAGAATCCTACTCCCCCCTCTCCCCTCCTACTCTCCGAAGAACCTTGCCTAGGTTTCCCAAACCATTTGTACCCATCTACATAAATCTTTGATTCCTCTTTTTCCCACGACTCCTGCCCAGCACAAATATCTACGTTATTTTTCTTCAGCACCCCAGCAACCTCCTTCTGTTTACGCTGACTACAGATTCCAGAGAAATTCCAAGTGGCTACCCTAACCTTCCTTGCTTCCCTCTCAGCTACCCTAACCTTGCTGTAAACATCGGTTACATTTATAACAGATTCCCTACTGACCTCCCTACACTCTTCAGTATCCTCCTCCAACCCCTCCATAACTTCTACACATGATTGCAAACCAGTAAATCGGTTTGAATACTTCAACTGTAAAGGCATAACATCTCTCTTCACTGATTCATCTAAAACACACCTACAGCCTATCTTCCTTAAGCAGCTAGAAATCTCTCTAATCACCCCAGCACTAACTTCCCTGCTATCCTTTGGCAAGAGAATAAGCCTGACATGATCTCCCTCCCAGCCTACTGCCCCTCTTACCAGCCTTCCTAGACCTAAATCATCAAACTTTGACCTAATTTCTAGAGTACTCAAGTCTTTCCTAAGTCCCCATACAATTATATGCGCTCTGTACCCCCTACTGTGATACACTGACCACTCTTGAAGTCCATCTGACTGGAGATCCGCAGCAATAGCATGATCGCGGGTGGGCATTAATTGGAATATCGCGTGAAATTCAAATTAGAGCTAGCTGTTTGCTGCAGAAACTTATCCAGAGGGTAGAGATGGACTTCTTCTTGGTCTTCAGGTAGAAATATTCTTCATTCACAGAGATAGGATATCACAAATAGAGAGTTGTTTGCAGAGCAAAATTTTTTTAAGTTGCTAGCATTTGGTCACTAGGCCGGGCGAAAACGAAAACTGAACTGAAACCTGAACCGAAAACTGAAACAATGGATGAAGCCTAAAATAAAGACGCTACTTAGCCTCGTTCCCAAGCCTTCTAAAGCGGGAAGGCTACCGCGATTACAGTGGTGGGGCTGCTTCTGATGGCGTTCAATGAAGTTCTAGCTAGTGGGTGGGGCTGAAAGCCGAGAAAAACAACAACTGTGAATGGAGCCTGGGAACGGGCTGAGGTCAATATACGCCCCAACTGTACATGCAAAGTTGTATTGAAGGATCCCTCTTGGCTTCCATAGCTACTAAGCTAGCCAGCCAGCCACAAACTAGGAAGCTTCAATTGGTCACAAGTAAAGAGAGAATTGCAGACATAACTGCTGTAATCAGATTACAATAAACAGACAGCAGAATGTCAAAATGTAATTACTTAGACGAGCGGCAACTTACTAGCGATGCTGTTCCGGACCTTTATATAAGATAGTATGATAGTATCCAGACGAAATTCGAAATATTCACAATGATTTGCGGAAGGGCACGCCCAGGACTACATATACGCGTCACAATCATGCACGTGATGGCTACATTGCCGTTAGTGGGTGGGGCTGATAGCGCAGGAGGAACTCTGGAGCAGCGAGCGCGAGTAGACTACTATATGGCGCTGTGCTGGATTGCTTAATTTTCAGTGTTCCAATTTCAGTTTTTCAGTTTTTCAGTTTTCAGTTTTTCAGTTTTCAGCGTTTTCCACTTACCCCTTCTACCTTCATATATACTCAGACATCTGAAATTTGAGTGGTCGAAACAAATTACGTATTTTTGCAGTGTATATACACTTATTATCTGTGCCATGCAACAATGCCTCTGGTCTGCCCACTCTTATCCAATCACAGAAAAGAGAGTAAATGAAATCCTGAAACCCTGAACAAAGCTATTATCATGAAGCATTATGTTACCATAGAATTGCACACACTAGGCCCAAGATGATGATCTTTTTTAATAGTCAAATATATTCTTGTCCTATAGTAGAATAAGTAACAGTTGATCAACTGGTCACTGCATCATTGGCGCATTTGGTGCAACATCATAGCAACAGAGCCCTAGAAAGGTGTAGCTAGAATAAGCTATAGGGTTGTTGGTGTATAACAAAGTAATGGGTAACCAGGTTACAAAGGCATACCTACTATGATACCTGGTTTTACATCCTTAGCGACCACCATATTAATGATATTCGTTGTATGCTGCATCTAGACATGTGTATAATAGTGATTGTGCATGTGTAGAAACTCTACTATTAGACTGTCCTTCCTCAAGTGGTGCTATATCAGATAAAATGTGGGGGGCTTAAGGGCCTGAATATGAGTGGATGGCTTACTTGGAGGTTCTGCGGGCTTCATTATAAGAAGGTAGATTCTGAATCATAGTTTGTTAGACAGTATCAATTACCACAGGAAATACCTGTGTATACATAGCTAATTGTATCCTAAGCTTCCACTTCTTAGAAGCAGATGTTATGTGCATGCAGCTTCCTAGTATGAAATTTAGCTTCATGTTACTAATAAGATTAGTAAAGTATGTATGACATCATGGACTCATACCATTAGGTGTCTTTAATATAAATGCTATTTCCAGTAGTTAGCTACTTCAAGCTTAATGGATTTCTATGAACTCCTAATTCCAGGGCATACAGAGTCCATGCATTGAAGGGGCCCTGTCCTGTAAGATTAGAAGGGTGGTCTTCCATTGGCTGTAATTGTGTGTGGGCAAGGATAATTGCTAGTACTTTTCTAAAGACATCACTCAGTCACTATAGTGTAGATGCCCCCCCCAATTTAATACACTATTAATGTATGAATAATCTTTAGAGAATGTAATACAGAGGCCAACATTTCACACCTATATTGCTTTACTACTCTACAATACATTCTCTATCAAGAGTTCTTAAAACATGGGGGAGGGAGGAACATGCATGGTAAATGGTCTGGTGAACAGGATTTATGTGTATAATTATATTATGGCATATCCCTTTTCTGAATATCTTGTAGAAGTATGAGCTAGCCCCCAATGTGATGGCGATGGTAGGGGCCTTCAATCGTGTGGCTCTCCTTGTACCCACCGAGATCCTGGAGGAGACTACTCCCCAGGCCAGAGCAAAGGTCATTTCTGTCTTTATCCAGGTGAGTCAGTAACTATTGTATCACGTGATGGACCAGCCCTACAAGAGGTAATGAGAGGCTCCTTTCTTAGCTCCTCCCCTTAATTTGTTGTGCTTGGATTAAGTTCAATGCTCTAAATACCGTATAGCGCCAAACGTTTTGCGAGCTTAATTTTTGCGGTATGAAACGAATCCGCAAAAACCGCGGAAATTATGCGTCTCAAACATTTGGCGCTATACGGTATAGTGTTTCTAGGTCTCTCTATCCAGTCTATTTCGTATTGTGGCGAAAATCTGTGTGAACATTATATCATTGCGAGTGGCAATTGTGCCACTCCCCCCTTCCTTTAATCTTTGAAGTGTTCATATTTTGCAATATTGTAGGTTGCCAGTAAGTGCTACCAGCTTCGCAACTACAACTCCCTGAAGGCAGTCCTGGCCGGGCTGCAGTGCACTCCCATCTACCGCCTCAAGAACACCTGGATGGAGGTTCCCTCCAAGAGGAGAAAGTGAGCAACACACCATGCATGTATTAAGTACAAGTATACATTCACTATACTCTTGTGTACAGCTATTAGTGATGCATGTAGTGCAAAAGCCAGTTACTGCAGGTTAGGTACATGCAATTATGTGGGAATTTCTTTGGGTAGTTTTTTTACAGGATTTTTACGTCAGTTTCGAGTTATCCTCGAACTTGTGGTGCACAGACAGTGTGAGACGTGGACAAGTTGATCACATAGTTTTACCAAGGAAGGTTTACTACAGCTCCCAGGTTGGTAGGGTTGGTGCAGCTTCTGTAAAGGTATACGTACTGGAGACGGACACCACAATCGAGTTGTATGAATGAGTATATATTCTTTCTCTCTACTGAATTAACTTGAAAACAATCCTATAGCATTTGCAAGGCCTGTTAGTAGTTAGCAAAGTTTTTGCTACACGAGAGGGCGGTCTTTAACCTATGGACCTTCAGCAGCATAATTTCGATCACTTCATTATTACGGACTCGTCCACAGGAACACAATATTTATGTGGAATTACATTTACAGGTAATTCTGAATACACAGCAAATTTCCGAATTAATGCCTCCCACTGCTATTCAATCAGTTTCATGGTGAATACCCTATTGATAGGACTTACCTGGGTACTTTCTGCCCATGGCTGAAGTATCGGAGCATTGTATTCCGGATTACCAAATATTTAGAATTATCCCAACTTACCTTACTTTAATAAACAATAGCTAGTGCCTTTCATATAGTCGCTATTCTCACTAAGGCTCGCCCCATAATGTCATGGATAATGTTGTTAGTGTACTTACTAATTTTAAATAGGTACTAGTGCTTATTAAATTGAATTGATGTTACTGTAGCTCTATACAATCATTCTCTCTCATGCACAATTAGGAGATTTAAGCAGCTCTCTGAACTAATGTCGGAAGAGGACAACTGGGCGCTGTATCGCAATGACCTCGACCAGCAGTTTGCTGCCAACACCCCCTGCATTCCATTCTTAGGCATCTTCCTAACCCAGATTGTGCAGCAGGACTCCTACAGCCAGTGTAAGCCCAAGCTACGAAAACATTCTTCAGGCTACACCATTCTGGAGGCTATCACAGTGAGAAATCAGTTGGAGAAACTGACACACCAGCATTCAGTTCCATGCATCACCAGTAGAGGAGCAGACCACAAAGAAATCAAACCCAAGAATGAGACAAATGATACTGCTTCATACTGTGTTCACGATCACTTGCAAGAAGTGACTCAAACTTCTATCACGCCTGCTCAGTCTCAATCTGTTCAACCCAGTGAAAATTATTTGGAGGGAGAAAGAGAGAAGGTGTCACAGCAGAATTCAGAAAGAGTAGATCTTCAGTTGACGCAGAGTAGAGTGGTAGCAGTCAGCCCACGTGCAACCAACAGGGCAAAGCCTAGCAGACTGATGCGAGAGAGAAGCATGAGTGATCTTGCTGTGGATGTAGCGGACCTAGATAAAAAATTCAATGAATTTGCAGATGATATGTACGTGCACTCTCAAAGTTTGGAATGTCTACAAGACGGTGAGCCATCATCCATCCATTTTTCACAGTCCTCGTCCTCATCTGCTGATTCTCTGAGCAGCGATGAGGAACAAATCCCAGTGTTAAAACTTCCACCCAGCTTTGATACCACCATGTCCCTCCCTAATGGAGGTCCATTAAGTCCCTCACCCTCGGTTTTGTCTATCTGCAATCGCAAACGGCGTGCTACAACAGTTGTCTTAAGACTCAATCTTGCTCAAATGAACTGCTCCACATCTCCGTCCGACCTCCTACAGAAGTACCAGTTTCACTCCCTAGGGTGTTGCAGGGGCGTGAAGAGCAGAGAGAAGCTGAGAGCGCTGCTTACTGATACTGCTCATAACACTGAAGGGCAGAACTATAAGCTGTCATATCAGAGGGAGCCACAGTGATATGTTTCATTGGTAACCTTGGTGTATTATAGACTGGCGATCTTTGTAGCTATTATTTTGGTTGTCAAAACATTTTTATTTAGCTATATTGCTTCATGATCACCTTGATCCTTCAAGCAGGTGTCATTTCAACTTCTGTAGTCCAAGTATCTCTTCTACAGATGGAGAAATAGCTAATTTGAATGAGACTCTGGTACTTGGCCTTCAGTACGTCACTGGACGCTAGCTATTGTAACCCAGAGTTCTTCACAGAGAGGTATGAACAAACTGAATCAAAATGTAAACTGTGTCACGAAGTAAAAAAAAAAGCCCACTGAAGTGAACTTAAATTGTCCTTTGGGACACTTTACTGCGAACTATGTTGCCCCCCCCCCCCACCAGACACTTTACTTGAGAGTGGACATTAAGGTCGAAGTTAGGAGTATACGCTGAGGTTATGACGCTGAGTGACAGACGAGACGAAGGAGCATGCAGCTAGCTACCAACCGCCTCTAGTTCAGCAAAACCGCTGCAGGCAGATATTGGCGTGCATTAGTCGCATGTTTTGTTTTGTATCCTGCCCTTGCAACTGGCTGAGCCCCTCCCACCGTTAATTGAGACACGTCGAACTTTGACCCTATTACGATCAGCAACTTCCGCATTGCACGTGCAGATTGCAATGATGGCTGTTCGCCACTAGTGTTGTTGCATCTCACTTAATATCAAATCAAAAAGCAGCGATGAACGTCTCCCGTCTCCACGCCCACCCTCCCATGGAGATAGCGGAAGAGTTGACCATCATGGACGCAGAGATGCTTCGAAAGATATCTTCTAATGAACTTAGAGACGGAGCGTGGATGGATAAGGCAAAGGTGAGGGCGTTCGCCTGCATGCTATATTGTGCAAAACCATAAAATCTACCACAATAGATCTATAAATTTATGGTCTTAACAGCTGTTTTCAGAGGCAGCCACCATTTATTCACACTCTATACGGTATGGAACTGTATAATTGCACAATACTGTCTTGTTAACACCTTTATTGAAATGCAGCCGGACTACTTTGCAGGTATTTTACATCTATTGAGACTTTAATTTTAATGGAAGTTACAGGAGTTAGCACCTCAGGTGTTTCTGGTGATATTGAGCCATAGTTCACCATTAGCGGGAGTAAATACTAGCTGGCATTAATGTTGTAGCTAATGTGTACACACATTCAACTGTCACTGCTTCCAAACAGTTCACAGAAGCTGTGTTCTAAACACAGTGCAATCTTTGGCATGTGAGCTTGTGTGTACAGTACGTGTACGTTTATCCAATCACCAAAAAGAGAGTGAATGAAATCCTGAAACCCTGAACAAAGCTGTTATCATGGCGCATTATGTTACCATAGCATTACACCCACTAGGCCCAAGATGGGGAATTAACCCACGATCTGAGTACGTAACAGTTGATACACTGGGCACTGCATCATTGGCACATTCCGTTTTTGTTGGTGCAACATAGCAGCAGAGCCCCAGAAAGGTATAAATGTATGGGGTTATTGGTGCAACATAGTAATGAGATTCCAGATTACAAAGGTATAACTGCTAGGATACGTGATGGTTTTACATCCTTACTAGGCTTTCGTCGGCATAATACACGAATAATTGCAGAAAGGAAGCATTTGAGCATTACCCGGGCATAATAGCAACAGGTGCCGGATATGCATGCACAATTGCCCTGCCAGTCTGTAGCAGCACGTGTAGTGTCAAGATGGCGGAGCCAATCGAATGTACTCACCCAGAGCCAGAGGCTGAGCCAGGTACTATTACTTAGTGAGTGGTAGCGATTCTAGTGAATCCAAACCCAACATGCTACTGGAAGTCTTGAGGGCTCCTATAAGTAGTAATCACTGGCACTTCAGCATCCAAGCAGATTAGGGTTTGAGCATAATAGCAGGCATGTCAGGTGAATAATGATAGCTACTAAATTGAAGAATTCGCATAATAAAATATTTGAGCATAATCAACACAAGCCTAGCAACCACCATATTAATGATATTCATTGTATGCTGGTGTCTAGACATGTGTCTAGTGATTGTGTAAGTCAAATACTACACAGTAGCACTATAGCCATTTGAGTTGACTGTCTTAGGAAATGCTGTTGTGCCAGCAATTAGACATAATGTGTGGTGTACGTGATTATATAAAATGTGGAGTGCTAAGGGCCTGACTATGAGTGGATGGCTTACTCGGAAGTTCTAGTACATGAAAGCACGGGCTTCATTATAAGAATATAGATTCATAGTTTGTTAGACAGTATCAACTACCACTGGAAATACCTGTGTAATTCTACCCTTCCAATTCTAGCGGATGTATGTGCATGCAGCTTCCTAGTATGTTATATGAAATTTAGTTTCGTGTTACTAATAAGATTAGTAAAGTATGCCTGACATCATGGACACATACTATTATGTGTCTGTAAAATGTAAATGCTATTCCCAGTAACTGCTTAAAGTTTAATGGATTTCTATGAACTCCTAATTCCAGACAGTACAGAGCCCATTGAAGGGGCCCTTCTTGTAAGATTAGAAGGGTGTTCTTCCACTGGCTTTAATTGTGTGTGGGCAAGGATCACCGCTAGTACTTCTCTAGAGACATCAATCAGTCGCTAGTGTAGATGCCTCCCCCCTCCCATTTTATACACCAGTAAATATTCCTATAGAAAATGTATTACAGTGCATGGCCAACAGTTTCCACCTATCACTTACTACTCTATAATACATTCTCTATCAAGCCTGGGGAGAGGGGGAGGAACAAGGTAAACTGTCTATTTATATTGCTCCTTTTTCTTCCCTATCCCTCCTTCTTAATGTCTTACAGAAGTATGAGCTAGCCCCCAATGTGATGGCGATGGTGGGAGGCTTTAATCGTGTGGCTCTCCTGGTACCCACTGAGATCCTGGCAGAGACCACACCCCAGGCAAGGGCAAAGGTCATTTCTATCTTCATCCAGGTGAGTATAAATGTAAAAATGTAACTATTGCATCACTATTCAAGGTGACAGACCAGCCCTACAAGAGGTGTGAAGCGATCACATTTTGCAATATTGTGTACTCTGTATTCTTTTGTAGGTTGCCAGCAAGTGCTACCAGCTTCGCAACTACAACTCCCTGAAGGCAGTCCTGGCCGGGCTGCAGTGCACTCCCATCTACCGCCTCAAGAAGACCTGGAAGGAGGTCCCTTCCAAGAGGAGAAAGTGAGCAACGTAGCTACGTACCGTGACGTATTAGTTAAGTTTATTATAAGTATGCCTGTTAGTCATTTGTATTGTACAAAAAAGTCAGCTAGCTACTGCACTACTAAAGAACTTCCTACGTTGTTATGTTCATGAGTGTATGAAATCTGCACAATGTGATGTCAATATAGGTTACAAAGCACCTACCCTAAGATGACTATTATTTGAGGTGACAAAATTTAGCTGATTGGGCATATAGCAGATTTGGCGAAATACAAATACGTGTAGATGGCGTAATACACTCATAAAGTAGGCACTGCAAAAGGTAAGATGTACTGTACATGTAGCCTCATTCCCAGGCCCCCGCTTTATTTGGTTGCACAAAGGTTACCTTCGTGCAACCGAATAAAGCGGGGGCCTGGGAACGAGGCTACTGTACGTGCATAAGCCACGTACTTTTGATTGTAGTGGTATGGACTTTTGTGTGCGCAATGCACACATAGAATTACCCTGACTTACCTTACTTTACAACTGCAAATAAATAATAGTGTCCTGCATAGTCACAATTTCAACGAAGACTCGCTCCATGCATCTGACATTTGCTAGTGTTGAATTGATGACTACTTACAGTTACTGTAACCCTATACAATCACACATTTTTCATCCTTTCTCATGCATTATTAGGAGATTCAAACAGCTTTCTGAACTAATGTCGGAAGAGGACAACTGGGCGATGTATCGCAATGACCTCGACCGACAGTTTACTGCCAGCACCCCCTGTATTCCATTTTTAGGCGTCTTCCTAACCCAGGTTGTGCAGCAGGACTCCTACAACCAGTGTAAGCCCAAGAGAGGTTGTGGGATACGGAAACATTCTTCAGCCCTTGGGAACTACACCATTCTGGAGGCTATCACAGTGAGAAATCAGTTGGAGAAGCTGACATATCAACATTCAGTTCCACGCATCACCAGTAGAGGAACGGGCCACAGAGAACTCAAACCCAAGAATGAGACAAATGATACTGCTTCATACTGTGTTCACAATCACTTGCAAGAAGTGACTCAATCTTCTCTCACGCCTGCTCAGTCTAAATCTGTTCAACCCAGTGGAAAATACTTGGAGGGAGAAAGAGAGAATGTGTCACTGCAGAATTTAGAAAGAGTTTCTGGCCCTCTTCAGTTATCACAGAGTACGATGTTAGCAGTCAGCACTCATGGAACCAACAGGGCAAAGCCTTATGGACTTATACCAGAGAAGAGCATGAGTGATCCTTCTTTGGATGTAGCGGACCTAGATACAAAATTCAATGAATTTGCAGATGACATGTACGTGCACTCTCAAAGTTTGGAATGTCTACAAGACGATGAGCCATCATCCATCCATTTTTCACAGTCCTCGTCCTCATCTGCTGATTCTCTGGACACTATGAGCAGTGATGAGGAACAAATCTCAGTGTTAAAACTTCCACCCCGCTTTGATACCACCATGTCCCTCCCTAATGGAAGTCGATTAAGTCCCTCACCCTCTATCTGCAGTCGCAAACGCCGTGCTACAACGGTTGTCTTAAGACTCAATCTTGCTCAAATGAACTGCTCCACATCTCCGTCTGACCTCTTACAGAAGTACCAGTTTCACTCCCTAGGGTGTTGCAGGGGCATGGAGAGCAGAGCGAAGCTGAGAGCACTGCTTACTGATACTGCTCATAACACTGAAGGGCAGAACTATAAGCTGTCATACCAGAGGGAGCCACAGTGATATATTTCATTGGTAGCCTTTGCTTATTATAGACTGGCAATCTTTGGTTGTCAAAAACATTGTATTTCTTGTTACACTTCCACTTCATCATCTTGATCCTTCAAGCAGTTAATGTTGTCATTCCAACTTCTGCAGTCTATAAGTATCTCATCTACTGAAGATCTACCATGACTAGAATAATATAATACTGCACATGCGCAATAAGCAATACTTCTTCCAGCTAGTGTATTTCTTCTTTCAACCCCTCTATCTACGGAATGATTTAATTGGCAAACATATTATGGCTTGTAATATAGTACTGCGCGCACATGCGCAATAAGCAATACTTCTTCCAGTATATTTCTTCTTTCAACCCCCTCCATCTACTTGTACGGAATGATTTAATTGGCAAACATTAAATATGGCTTCTAATATCTTTTAGCTGATAGTGACCCATCAAGCTGGGCATTGCGTGTTAGTATAATAAAACATTTAATAGACAAGTAGCATTTCTGAATCAGCACACGCACTGCAAGGCAACAATTGTCCTTTTACAGCACCATGCGCCCTCTGCTGTAGACGTACACCTACGGTGGGAGGGGCTCTACCTGCGGTGTTGTTAAACTGGTAGCTAATAGCTAAGCTGCATGCTCCGTTGTTCCCAGCGTCATATCCAGGCCACACGTTCTTCACCACTCAGCTCAGTATACACCGCTTAGTTTCGTGTAGCTACGCGAGACTATACACCGCTTGAGTAAACGAACTTTGACCTTAATTAAACGTAAATTTATCAACAGCAGAGGGACTGTGCAAACTGTACAGGTGTATTGCATAACTTTTTACTGCACTAGTGCTGTTGTATTACACTTGATATCAAATCAGAAAGTAGCGATGGACGTCTCCCGTCTCCACGCCCACCCTCCCATGGATATAGTGGAAGAGTTGACCATCATGGACGCAGAGATGCTTCGGAAGATATCTTCTGATGAACTTAGGGACGGAGCGTGGATGGACAAGGCAAAGGTGAGGGCGTTCGCCTGCATGCTTTAAACTGAATATACTACCTTGTGCAAAACCATAAGCTGGAATCGAGACTGGAATAAAATTTGTGTAAATTTATCAACGGCAGAGGGACTGTGCAAACTGTACAGGTGTATTGCATAACTTTTTACTGCACAAAAATAGTTACTGTGCTGTCACATCTGTTGAATCTTTACGTAATGATTGAGTCTTTGGTAGTGGTATTATTATCTGTGGCCTTATTCACACATTTTATACAGTATGGTAGTGTATTAATTGCACAAATGATGCTGTCTTGTTAGCACCTTTATTGAAATGCAGCTGGGCTGCCTTGCAGGTGTTTCTCTCTCACTGTCACATCTGTTGAGACTTTACGTAATGATTGAGTCTTTGGTAGTGGTAGGATTTAGTACCCAGGTGGGCTTCCCGGCGGTGATGATGAGCCATATAGTTTTGAGGATTCACCATTAGCCGGAATTTGGGCTGGAGTATATACTATCCTCATCATCTGGCACTACAGCTGTAGCACACATCTACAAGAGCTGTGAACACGGTGGCATGCGAGTTTGCATGTGTGCACAGTACAGACCTTTTGCCCCCTTATATGTACACTTGGCAACTGAGTCATGCAACGCCCGGCTACTTTTTTCCAATCACAGAAGAGAGTGAATGAATTCCTGAACGAAGCTGTTATGATCATGGATGTTACCATAGCATTTCACAAACCAGGCCCACAATGGGGATTTTACCCATGATCTTCTGAAAAATTAGTCTAGTCAGATGTGTTCTTGCTCAGTATGTATGACTGATTGGACTGGGCCCTGCATCATTGGCAAGTTCCGTTTTTGTTGGTGCAACATAGCCAGAAAGGTATTGCTAGAATAAATGTGTAGGGTTGTTGTTGCAACATAGCAATGGGTAGCCAGGATACTAAGGCTCATCTGCTAGGATACCTGGCTAGGTGATTTTACATCCTTAGCAACCGCCATATTAATGCTATTCATTGCATGCTGGTGTCTGGACGTCTTAGGATCAGGAGAGGACCTTTTCTTACCAAACGTACAACAATTTGAGAACTTGACATCAGCAGAAAACTAGTGATACACAATGTGCAGGGATGTCCTCGCTTCGCGAGAATTACTGGACGTGGCACATGGCATGCAGGTGGCACACCCATAGCACCCACCCACAAACAAAAAAGGTCAAACACACACCCACAAAACAAAATGGCTACTTGCTATTATGTGCCTAGAAGACCAGAGGCCGAAGCAAGCTTACTGTGATAGTGATCACTTCCAAGTCTCCCTGTTTGGAGTTTTATAGCGAAGGCCGGTAAGTGTTCACTGTGTGTTTGATAGGCTATACCAGGAGAACTGGCTGGAACAGGTTGGCAACAACGATGATGAAAAGAAGGTCAATCGAACTGGAGTAGAACCTCGCTTCGGTCAGAATTATCTATTCCATAAAAATAATACATGAACGATATTCATACATGAAAGTGCAGGCTTCATATGGGAGGGTATATTCACAGTTACTTTAGACACCATCATCTGCCACTGGCTGGGAGGCTGGCTTACAGCAGTACATATACCCGTATAACTATATCCTTTGGAAGTGAGTACATGTGCATGCATGCATGGTTGTCAAACACTCGGCGCGGTTTGCTAGTAAGTTATGGGAAAGTTCACTTTACCTTAAAATTAAATAGTAAAATGTATGACACCATGAACCCATACCATTAGGTATCTGTAAATGTACCCCCAGTAAGTGCATTAGATAAACCATGGCAACAATGGATATGCTTTCGGCATGTTGATTATGACGTAAGCCCACATTGCCATGGATACCGGATACGGTTAATCTCATTTTCTATCACGTAATTTCCGTTGACGTCAGCGTAGCTAAGCAGCGCTTTAGCTCAGCGCAGCTAGCTAGCATAGCATGCATGCAGCAAGGATTGCAAGCTGCAGAGGATTCTCTCGATTTTTAGGAGCGATGCTGACCAGAAACCGGGCAAAACAGCTAGTTGGTATTGCCTGACAATCAGCCCGTGTAGATGGATTGCAAGGGGGCCGCGCCGGTGCAAGGGGCGTGTTCAATTACGTAATATCACTTCCGGAGGGCAAGTGAACGCATGTAGCGAGAGCGCGTTTTCATTGCAGAGAGAACTGACCTACCGAGATTCGCTGACATCGGAGGGTTTCTTTTACAGTTGCAGCTATATACTTGACGTACTGTATTTATGCACCTGCGAGCGAGCTCACGCTCCAAAAATAGAATTACGTCATTCGCCAAGCAATCCACCCTCCCCGCGCGCCCCAAGTGGAAAACTTGCCACACCCCCAAGGCCAGCTAACCATTTCTTGCCACCTTGAACTTTGAAACCAGCAGTTAAAGCTGATCCCTCAGCAGTAGGCCTAGCTATAAGCCTCAGAAAGCTACTTACCAACAATACAGCTCTCAGTTGTCACAAATTGTTGCATTATTAATTGGCTGGCTCCAAAATTCAAGTCGTGCATCTCATGGGTGGAACTCATAGACACAGATATGGAGTCAATTTCGTGGTTGCGTTAATGGCTGACTCCAAGTTTAAGCATTTTAAGTCATGGGTGAGATTTATTGGCTTAGGAGGTCGTTTTGCAATTGCATTAATGGTTTACCCCAAACGTCAGGCGGCGACCCTGCACACACCGCATATACCGAAGTGCATGCCTCCATGATAGCTGTGTGTGCTGCAGTTTTGCATTTTGTGTTAGTTAAAGCCTGGCCGGGGGGAGGGGGGAGGGGGGGGGGGGGGGTAGGAGGGAAGGAAGTTCAAGGAACATGGGAAATTGTCTGGTAAACTGTTCAACATATTGTTATTTTCTTCTTAATGTATACACCAAATATTACTCTTCACTTACAGAAGTATGAGCTAGCCCCCAACGTGATGGCAATGGTGGGGGCCTTCAATCGTGTGGCTCTCCTGGTACCCACCGAGATCCTGGAGGAGACTACACCCCAGGCAAGGGCAAAGGTCATTTCTGTCTTCATCCAGGTGGGTACATGTATAGATGTAAGTAACTGTTGTTTCAGTATATTCACAACAACTGTATAGTATAAGAATGGACCAGCTCTACAAGAGGTAATAAAAGGGGTTCCCTTTTTACCTCCTCCCCTTTGCTGTACATCTTTCATTTGCATGGGTCTAGCTCATTGCTCCAAGTGTAGCATTCTTCTAGGTCTCTCTACCCAGCTTTATTTCTGAATCATATTGTGGAGGAAAATGGTACTTTTGCAAATGGTAAATTTTGCTGTATGTATACATATATCATGGCAAGTGATAATGTGTACCAAGAATCCCCCCTCCGTTTAATCTTTACTGGTTGAAGTGTTCTCATTTTAAAATATTGTTTTCCTTCGTAGGTTGCCAGTAAGTGCTACCACCTTCGCAACTACAACTCCCTGAAGGCAGTCCTGGCCGGGCTGCAGTGCACTCCCATCTACCGCCTCAAGAAGACGTGGAAGGAGGTCCCTTCCAAGAGGAGAAAGTGAGCAACACACCGAGCATGTATTAAGTATAAGTATACATGCACTATACTGTTGTGTGCAAGTGTTAGCATACAAAAGTCAGTTACAGCGGGTCAGGGACACACACATGTAAGATTTCATTTTAGGTAGTTTTTTACTTAACTAAATGTGTGGAAAATGGATAATAAAATTATTCTTAAACCATCTCACCCACATGGCAAGGGGTAGTATGGAGACAGTATATACGTATAGAGTAAGCGAAGGACGAGAAATAAACCTGGATTTCTAACCAGTCAAGAATAGTAAAAGAACCTATAATGATTATGGTAGCTATCTTACGGAAGCGTCTCTCTCCTGCATGGCAGTGACTGTGAGCTGCTCAATATTCAATCTTGGATCTGGCCTTCTAGTCTTTTCAGTAGCAAACAGGATTGAAGATTTGGACTACTGATCACTTTCTAAGCCACTACCTTGTGAAAAACCATCACTAGAGGCTTTAGTTTCATTTACAACTTTGTGACATGAAAAAATTTGCTGATTCATAAACGATCGTGATTTAATCATCCAAATTTCCAGAATTCTAGGAAATTAAGCACTTACGCAAACAGTGTATACCAGGACATTCTTTCAGTGGTGTGTGGCCTAGGTGACATCATAAACACCTCGGCTCTGCCTCGGTATTTGTGACATCACCTTTGAGATATCAAACCTGCTGCTCTTAGTCTGTAGCTAATTTTGATGCATTTCTGTGAGAACCTTCTACAATGCTTTGTATACATGTAAATGAACCCCATATATTTCATACAGCCACTCATTAAATAACCATCTAGTGTACATATACTTACTAATTTCAAAAACCTGATTTGATGACTACTTATGTTACTGTAGCCCTATACAATCATACATTTTTCATCCTGCATTATTAGGAGATTCAAGCAACTCTCTGAACTAATGTCGGAAGAGGACAACTGGGCGATGTATCGCAATGACCTCGACCAGCAGTTTGCTGCCAACACCCCCTGTATTCCATTCTTAGGCGTCTTCCTAACCCAGATTGTGCAGCAGGACTCCTACAATGAGTGTAAGCCAAAGAGAGGTTGTGGGATACGGAAAAATTCTTCAGGCCTTGAGAACTACACCATTCTGGAGGCTATCACAGTGAGAAATCAGTTGGAGAAGCTGACACACCAGCGTTCGGTTCCACGCATCACTAGTAGGGGAGTAGGCCACAGAGAAACCAACAGGTTAGAACCAAAGAGTGAGGCGGATAACACTGCTTCATACCGTATTCATGATCAGTTGCAAGAAGTGACTCAATCTTCTGTCACGTCTGCTCAGTCTACTAGCACACAGTCTATTTATGATCAACCCAGTGAAAATCACTTGGAGGGAGAAAGACAGCAAGTGTCTAGCCCTCTTCAGTTATCACAGAGTACAATGGTAGCAGTTAGCCCTCGTGGAATCAACAGGGCAAAGCCTTATGGACTCATACGAGAGAAGAGCATGAGTGATCCTTCTTTGGATGTAGCGAACTTAGGTACAAAATTCAACGAATTTGCAGATGACATGTACATGCACTCTCAAAGTTTAGGATGTCTACAAGACAGTGAGCCATCATCCATCAATTTATCACGGTCCTTATCCTTATCTGCTGATTCTCTGGACTCTATGAGCAGCGATGAGGAACAAATCCCAGTGTTAAAACTTCCACCCAGCTTTGATACCACTATATCTCTCCCTAATAGAGGTCAATTACGTCCCTCACCCTCGGTTTTGTCTATCTGCAGTCGCAAACGGCGTGCTACAACGGTTGTCTTAAGACTCAATCTTGCTCAAATGAACTGCTCCACATCTCCGTCTGACCTCCTACAGAAGTACCAGTTTCACTCCCTAGGGTGTTGCAAGGGCGTGGAGAGCAGAGCGCAGCTGAGAGCGCTGCTTACTGATACTGCTCATAACACTGAAGGGCAGAACTATAAGCTGTCATACCAGAGGGAACCACAGTGATATGTCACATTGGTAGCCTTGGCTTATTATAGACTGGCAATCTTTGTATTATTTTGGTTGTCAAAAACATTTTTATTACACTTCTGCTTCATCATCTTGATCCTTCAAGCAGTGTGTTTTCCAACTTCTGCAGTTTAAGTATCTCTTCTATGGAGATGGAGAAATAGCTAATTAATGCACTAGCTACTTGTATAAGCTCGCTATAATTATGTATAAATAACATAGTAATCACAAATTGAAGGGTTCCAAACCATAGTGGGCTACTCCACAATCAAGCTATAGCTATATAAGTTGCAGGAATTAGGAAGTAAAAATTATTAAATTTAAATACCTCCTGAAACATACACATTTTAATTACTTCAAACTGAAGTTCTTAGAACCAGAGTGGGCTAACCCAAAATTTAATTCTGGAAATTGTATATTAAACATGCATATACCCAATTACCAGTTCCTGATGAAACACATGCATTGTAAGAGGTTCTCAAGTTTGGAGAGACAAGTTGATTACTTGTAGGCCTTGTATTTTGAGCTATAAATGCTTGGTTCTATCCTTATTTTCCTGCATGCATGGGGGAGTCTTCTTGGTAATCTAACCACCAAAAGAAAATACAGACACTTTCAAAAAAATAAGCTCTTCTAGGTTGTGATATTTTGTCTGGCTTGCTGTAGCATGGAGATCAAGGTGACAAAATTAGGTCTCTTCTCTGCATCACACTGCCAGCACTGCTGCATGATACCATAAATATCTTCTGGAGTTTCTGCAGGTGGAGGCATCCGGTATCCAAGCTCAACCTGCAGAAATGATGGAGGGGGAAGTGTGGGCTGTAATCCAAGACTATGTAATTTGCTAGTCAGAGTTAGCTATCAGTTTCAATGGTTTGATCTCTCCAACACTGCCAGTACTTGGTGCCATTCTTGTCACATTTATAGGCTCAAGATATGACCAAATGGCATCACTGTCTGATATACTAAGCAAAATTGCAGGCAAGAATACATTTGATGGCAGGATATAGGCTAGAAGGGAATTAAGAATTACTCCTAGGGTAGTCAATACAACTTCAATAACTCCCCAGTGTATATATTACAGGAATATCTAGCTATATACTTACTAAGCTTTGATATTACAAGAGTACATGCAGATTTTGTTTGCAACACATGTACAACAGAAAAATAATACAATGTCATGCAGATCCTATACTCTCTCTATAGAAGGAAACATTATGGATGTATGTACTATGTCCTTTACTGAAATCTTTCAGGAATTTTCCAGCAGAAACCTACACCTATTTCTTTATGGATCCTAGAATAACTTCCGTAAGGTTAGCTATTTAAGTACCAGCCAGCCTACATGTTGGCCGTAGTTTCAAGCGCACTACTAGACTAAGTGTTGCTAACTTCAGTGAGTAATTGGTCAAACACATCCTGTTCAGATTCGAGTTCTGTAGTCATGCATCAGATTTCTATAGTGCCAAATAGCTATATATAGAAAATCTGTATAGGAACTGGAAGACACTGAGTATACAATACACTCCGACCATAGATTACATACAGTCAAGAGCGCATAAAAATTTAAACAGTCTACTTATAATCAGATGCTGACAAAGCAGGGTACATGCATACGATACACACTGTATATTATACACAGTATATATGTATGATATATCAAGCAACAATTAAGCAATTAAACAGCAGAAAATAGAGAAAACAAATCCAGACTCTGAAAGAGCTATACTCATCCAAGTGGGAGCCCTGCCCACACACGTGGGCAAATATATAAAACACTAAAAATTGAAGAATTGAAAAACTGAAAAGTGAAACCACAAAATGAAGTGTATGCTAATATAGTCTAGTAAACGTATTGTTTTTTTCCCTGTTTATCATGAGTGACTCTACACAGGGAAATGGGCCTACATATACGGGATAGGACGGACACCGTTCGTCGCTGAAACTAACCGTATCTGCACCGTATGCGCAACGTTTCAGTCCGTTGTGGGACCACTTGACATGTTCTAAAACAGCGTAAATTTCTATGTAAAATACCTGATTGGGTTCATAGTTCACAGTAATAAACTTACGATTTCGATTCTGCGACGTCCAAGTGGTCCCATGACGGACTAAAACGGTGCATGTACGGTGCAGATACGATTAGTTTCAGCGACGAGCGGTATCCGTTACAGTCCGTACTCATAGGTCCATTTTCCTGTGCTAGTTACTCATGAAAAATACAGGTTGGATTTTCCTGATTACCATGCATATGAGTGACTATAACACATGGTAAACAGGCAAATTCTGGTATTTTCCTGTTTACCGTATATAAGGTGTTTTTTCTTTATTTTTCCTATTTACTATGAGTGGCTACAGTCACTCATGGTAATCTCAGTGTATGTTTGCTACACTATATTAATATACACTTCTGTTTATGGTTTCAGTTTTTCAACTTTCAATTGTTCAGTTTTAAATTTCAGTGTTTTCCACTTACCCATCCCAGGTATGAGGCTACTTCTTGTTCTAACTAGTCTCATTGCCATATTTTTACACTGTAAAAACACTAGGCAGTGGACCCCATTATATGAATGGCAGACTCTGTAGGCACTATGTACTTTTACATTGAGAACAGTTAGAGGAATCCATTGTGTGATACTAGACTGCTCACTTGTGTCCTGGTCTCCCGGTTTGTCATGCAAGGGTATGGGCGAGAACCACAGGAGAAGACCTCCCACAAGAGCACTCCAAAGCTCCAGACATCACTAGAGGAAGTGTACTGGTCATAGTTGAGGGCCTAGTGGGTATAGGGAAGGAAGGAAGAAGGAGGAGAGAGGATGAATGCAGCAGGGAAAGCATTCAAAAATCCGAAGAGAGGGTTGAGAGAAGGGAACAAAACGGTGGGGAAGAATGCACCTTTAGCCTTCTATCATTAACCCTCGCCGCGTAGGCGTGAGGGTTATTGCAATCACCTGCGTCTGTCTGTTTGTTTGTTTGTCTGTATCACTCATTTTTCAAAAAGTTCAACTGCAACGATGCTGATACTTGGAATGCTGGACGACAGCAGTACGCCCTAGTGCAGTGTTAGCAAACTTCGGTAAACAGAGGCGGCTGTGTATGCAGGCTTACCGCAGGGGAGCCCCTCCCAACTTTCGAGTGGACCCTCCCTCAATCGTGACGCAATGTATGTACGAACGGAGCTGGCAATGCAATTAATTTTGCGGAAGTTTGCGGTACTAGCATTTCTGGCGAGGGTTATGCACTTTCAAAGTGCCTTTCATTAAATTAGGGTTTCACTTTTTATCATAATTTTGTCAAAAATTTACCCAAAACTACATGTAACAAACCTCTGGAGCAGTCCACTTAATAAGGATACGTTTTGTCTCTGATGACACCATTTGGATGCCTTTCTTCTCTACCCGGCTCATTGCAAAATTAGAAATCTTAACGACATCATTGCACCCCACGAGGCAGTTCCGGGCAGCTAGGTCGCAATGGACACAGTTATTGGCCTCAAGATATGCCATTCCAGAGCACACATCAATGCACATCTCGCAGAGCTTCTTTTTGGGCTGATGTGGTCCATTCCCGCGGAGGAAAATAAGAAAGGAACCTCCAGGCATCAGCTCCATGATGATGTAAATGGGCTCGTTCTCGGTACAGACTCCGATCAGCCTCACGATGTTTGGATGATTGTACTGCTTCAGAATCTCAGTATCCCTAAGGAATGTGCCCATATCTTGCATCTGTGTGTCTATTTGACGTGTCTTTATCGCCACTTTCTCTTGAGTTGTTAGCAACACACCTTCAAAGACGGCATTGGCGTATCCTCTGCCGATTCTTCTTCCCCACTGGATTTCATCATGTCTGACAGACCACTTGCAGACAGGTTTCACCAAGAGGGCTCCGGATGTTCTGGTTATAGGGAGCTTACATTTTGTGTAATGATCTAGAAGCTCTTGAATGGAACGGAAAGCTGTCGACTCAAAGCAGAACTTCATTTCATTCATTACCTGTTGGGAGGACATAACACATTTTAGCACATACACACTCTCTCTTTCCCTCTATATATGTATTATGCATACCTCGCCAAACCTACACAAATAGCTATGGAAAGCTGAACAGAAAAAGACTGATCATTTAGCTTAGACTGACCTATTTCTGAGCACAACCTTCAGATTTATGTAAAAAACAACAACACCTGGCTGGTAAATGCTTCTGTAGAATGGATTAGCTTGGCTAGACAGTCTCAGATCATTGTGTACAGCTTCCATCGAAAATGCTGACACAACAATTTCGTAGTGCCCTTCCAGTTAGCGATCGGCAACACAAATTAATCTAGCTTGACATACCATGGCCTATTGAGCCTACAAACTTCCAGTAGCTTCCAGCTAGCTATAGTGGCATAGTAACGGAATGACGTAACTTAGTGCACATGATAATTGTGGGCGAATACACACACACACACACACACACACACACATAGACAGATGCGGAGATGTAAAGCAATCTTAGTACACAAGCAGTGGATATTAACTTCATAATCTACGGTCAGCACTCACACAGTTTTCACCCTATAAAGTGGCCATTTGTACCTATGGAAGACATTGCCGTTTTCTTGTGTATGCTTTCCCCACTGTGTTTACTTCCCAGAAGCCAAGCTTTTTGGGAGGAGTGCATATAGAGTGCCCCTGCTGGCAGAGCTGTCAATGATATGCATGGGCTCATAAATAACATCAGCACGGGCAAAGGTAGAGATTGCCCCCATTTCGTAACATGGCCTTGGTGAGTTCTATGAATATCATTAACCCCCCCCCCCCCCCCAAAACCAAAGGGGCACAGCCCACTTTGAACCCCGCATAAAGGGGGGACATTACAATTTAAAACCAGTGTCTGTACATTTTAGTGATGGAAGGAAGGCCCAATTTTGGTTTTCTCTTCCAAGAAGCCACTCTTTACAAAGAAAGAGCTACTTAAATAAAGTGTTTCCTGTTCCCAGGAGAGCCACTGCAAGTCTACAGGGTCAAAATGATTACTATACACGTCTTTGGGGCTTAAAGGGATTTATTATAGTACAATTATTAATAAAACCTTATGTTAAATTCCATGTCTATTCGAAAGTAAGGCTAGCTGGGAGGATGCAAGTGACCAATGGTTGCTTATTGTCAGTAACTTAATACATAATACAGTGCCACTGTGCATGCACTTCCACTCACATCAGTGATTTGCTGAATCACAAAGTGGCTTCCCCTTCCTTTCACATTGCAAGTCAAGACACATCTGCGTAGGTGGGAACTGTAGCGCACCAAGTAATCTCCATTTGTGACACACTTGCTTTCAGCCAGCTCTTGATCAATGTCTCCAAAGAACCATTCCTCCTCTATGGGGTGCTCAGGAGGCTGGGTGGAGAAAGGACACACCAGATACTAATACTTGTAGAAAAAGTATGGCTTAAAACTAGGAGTAAGCACACACAAAGTACATGGTGCAGCAATACCAATGGTTTTATTACCAATCTGCAAACATGGCACCAGCCATGACATGAAAAAATCTGAACCAACTTTGCTATATATAGCAGCCTTAGTTATCACAAAGTAGGTTTCTGTTCTGTTTACACCTCACACCTTCACAATGGCAGATACATGTAGGAATGAGAATGCTCCACCCCTCTAAAGCTTCGTAGAGCAAAGAAGTTTGAAAAATATGCATAATATAGAAAATGAAAATGCTTTTACTGTACCCACTGATAATTTGAAGTGTATTTGGTGAAGTTATAAGAAATTATGAAGTCTCTGCTTGATAATACTGAATTGTTTTATTTTGAGAGGCCCAAAAATTAATAATCTTGAGAAAATTAATAAACAAAAGTCTATAATTCCAATACTCAACAATAGAACCTTTTCAACTAGATTTAATATGAGAAAACTGGGGGCAATATGGAGAAACTACATGAAAACATGCATATTTTTATATTTCCATGTCACTTTTATACGCCAAAGCACGAAAAACATGCATGTTTTCATGCCTTTTCTTCATTTAGCTAGCTGGGGCCTAGTTTCCCCCTATTACATCATAGTGGAAAAGGGTCCATTAAAAATAATGGACCCTTGGTCTGAAATAATTAATCGTTACATGCTATCATAAGCATCGGGCCTACAGCAGTATGATGCCACTTCATCAAATTTAAACCTGCTTTATGAACTACTACAGTGCAACTCATTTGGCCTTAGGCCAGGTTTGCAGCATAGGGTAAAATAGTTCAGTGTAGCATGGCTTATGAGGCTGAAATAGCTGCTCATAGCTTCACTCAGGTCAAGCTTTTATATTGAGTCACATGCACCTACCTTACTAGCCACTTCGTCGCTCTCAACATGTCGCATAGCTGCTTCTTCCATAGCTTTCTCTTGCATTTCCAGCTGTTTTTTCAGTTCGTCTCTCTGATCCCGAACCAACTGGAGCTGTTGCTGAACTTCATCTAGCTGGGTGGTCTTCAGTTCTAACTGACTCTGAGCAAATGACTGCTCCTTTTTGGCACGCTCAAGTTTCAGTGTCAGTTTGCTCAGTTTCTTTGTTACTTTACTGACTTCATTCTGCTTGGCTTCAATACACTCAACAAGCTCCTCCTTTTCCTGCTTCATTAGTTTCAGTTTATCCTTGAGTTTCTGCTTTGCCTTTGCACCAGCTGTAGCAAGCTTCACTTCCAGGTCACGAATTGTCCTTTCATACTCAAGTTGCTTGGACTGAAGGGACCTAATCTCCCTCTCTTTCTCCTCCAACCTTTGCTGGAGGGACTCTTTGTCTTTGGTCAGCATTTCTGTGTACTTCCGTACGATGTCACAGTTGTCTCGTGTTTCGGCCAGGTCACCCTCCAGCTTTCGCTTCTTTCTGGTGCAGAGTTGCATCTGACTTTCATTATCTTCCACCACTCTGAGGGTGCCCTCCATATCCCTCCTGAGGGACTCAATTGTCTCCATAGCAACTGAGGAGGTCTAAAATAAAAGGTGTGATTCAAATATTTCATAATATTGAAATCTGAATGCACACGTTTGGAGATAAAACAAACTACTTGCTGTAGCTGTACTGTAGCTATAAGAGCCTTGACAGGATGTACTTTTGTTTCTTTGGAAAACTGATGTGTAATAAGAGCTACTGCTCTCCATTTTATGCGTAGTTTTGTTGCCATTTCTGTGTGTGTATTTGTGGATGCATGTGACATGACTATGCTGCCATTCCACAATTCCACATGGGATAACTAGAGGGCTCACTATTGCAGCTACTAAACATGTACAGTTGCCGGAAGTATTTTGCTTGCAGTTAGCGTTCTATGTCTTGAAAGCCTGTATCTTGATGCTAGCTAGCCAGTTTTACTGTACATGCCAAATGACACCTTTAGAGCTTCTACCAATTTCTCACTTACTCTGCAGTTGTTTCTCGATGCAACCATACTGGTTGCTTTCAAGCTAATTAGCTAGCTATATAGGGAAATTTGTTGGCTGAAATTGATACCATTGTAGGAAGCTATAATAATGAATTGCAGCTGTATTCCTAGTAACAGTATAGCTCGCCACAACAGCCGTCCTGTGGATTTTATCTTGTAATATAAAGGTACATAAGTCTTTTGACCAGAATATGCCACGTGGCCTGAAAGCAAACAAACAAAAAACTCCAAGTTAAAGAAGGGTAATCTACAAATAACTGGTATGTTGTGGTAGCTATATTATGGGAAGGCATTTTGTTGGTTGTTACAGGAGCTTCTACAATGGTATCAATTTACCAAAAATTCCCTAGAATGTGCACAAAAGTATATTAGCTAGAGAGAGTCTGTGAAACTGTGAAAACTACCCTGGAGTCATTCATTTTTACACTATAACAGTTTTAGACAAATTGTCTGGATAATATTTGTCATACAGAACTCACAGCTCTGTACAAATTTTACTATATTCGGGCCTAGAAACCTAAGCATCAAAATGACTGTTTATAACCTTATTGAAGAAGGCAGTGGAAGGTGCTAAAGTATTTAGCTATATTATAAGTTTCTTCTGACTAGTGACTTTACTGCACACTCAGGAGGTTCTTTTGATTTACTCACACAAGTCACTATCAAAATATAATGACAGTAAAAACAGTAAAATAGACAAAAACTAGGTCCCATTTAGTCTGACCTCTGTAGATGTGTTGGCTTCTGTCAAAACAGCCAGTGCAAGACCTACAAAAGAGAAGTAACAGCTGTCAACAAACTACTGGTATACAAATAATATTTCAAGGATTACCATATTTGTTTGCAATCTTTCTGGCCACCCTCATGTTCCCTGTTCTGGACATAGCTGACACCACCTCAGCCCAGGTGGGCTCTTCTGTGTGGCCATCCAACCAGGTAGACAGCATCTCCGTCTTACACATCTCTTCCCCATACATGGCATATTGGCAACGGATAGTTTCAAGGGTGTGCTTGGGAACTCCCAGCTGTAACCCAAGCAGGGACCACCCAACAACTTCTTTCAGCTCTTGCACTAAATCCAAAAGCCGAATGTCTCCAGAAACTGCAGGAGATTTGTATTATGGCAATAAAATCCATTAGTGAAATGCTAATAGCTGACTGAACACCTGATCCTTACCGCCCATAGTGCCTCCAAGTGGATTGCTCCTGTACCACCTCAGCAGTGCTCCAATGTCGAACACTTTCCTCTCGTTCCAGAGGTGCGCACACATGGAGCTGTTTGTAGAGGTCACTTGGTGAATGATGGCATCTTTGGTGTCAGCATTGGGCAAGACTTGCAGGAGCTCCAGACTAATGTCCAGCTTCCATTTTGGTATGGAATCTGGGTTTGTCTGGCTCCAGGCCGTTTGGCCTAGGGAGAGAATTATCAACTCCATACCCTTACGTACTTGGCCAGATTCAAGCAAATCGATCATCTGTTCAATGGAAGCTTGTGAGTCAAAGTCCATATCAAGGACAGGTGAGGGCTCTGACCAGAATTTGCCCACACGACTTGCTCCACAGCTCTGGAGTAGCTCTGCTACTGGTGTGAGAACTTCCTCGAATGGGAGCTGGAAGTAGGGCCACTCACACTGTAGGACATAGCCCTTGCCTACGGGAGCTGGGAGCAGCTCAACTGGCTTCTTACCAATCGATATCTGCGAGGCCAGCAGGAAAACACTCTCAGAGTAGGAAGTCAGGATCGTGAGCTCCTGCCTTTTGCGTGGGCTCGTCACTGGCTCTGCATCCATAGTTGGTACCTTTTAAGTCAGAAATGTATAACATTAGAACACGATAACACACTAAATACTGTATAGTACTTACAGATTTACTTCGATTGTTTTCCAACCAGTCGCACTGGTTTAGTAGCTCATGTGAGTATGGCGGGGCGAGTAGAAATGCGGATGAATCACAAACAGGGCGTGGCGAAATAGGAGTTATGATGATTCGAACGCGCTGGGTTATTGTACACACACACTGATAGAAAGTTTTCACAGAAATCGAACCGTTTCTCCAGCGCTCCAAGCGATGTAGTCTCGTGCCCAGACGTTCACGCCCACTCGGCGGCCGTGAACGCTTAGGCACGAGACTATGCAATAACGCCTACTAGCGCCTGCGAGCGCAGCGTGCAGGCGCATCTCAGTGCACATGCCTCGCACGTGCATTAACTGTACGGTACGGTACACGTGACAGCTTTGATGAGTGCACATGACATTTTACAGCGGAGCAGGGGGGGGGGGGGGGGGGGGGGGGGGGCAATTGCCCCCCCAACTTAAAAACTGGGGGGCATCGCCCCCCCAAAACAGACGTTCGTCAATAACTATTTGAGGGGAGGTGGCCGCCGTGCAATTGACAACCGAGGTAAAATGAAGGCAGCTCAGCGCGATAAAAAGTGTGTGCGGTCAGGGAAGAAGAGGCAGGAGAGTGTCAGAGTAGTAGTACTAGTAGTGAAGAACAGCACAATCAACAGCTAAAGATGGTACTTACGATCGCGCAAGGTAGTTTCAGCATGCTGTGTTTTACTATAACGGGTTCAAGAAAAGCTAAGGTAGTGTGCTTCCGTTTCGTTCACCACCACTGCAGTATACTTGCTTGCAAACTCGAATAAGCCTTCTTTTAGTTTGCAGTCGCAGTTCACTGTGCGTGCATAAATTGCCTTATGAATATTTAATTAGGCAAAATTTTCGCCGTGCTTCGCGCGCCAGTTAAACTTGCCCCACCAATCTTACAGATGCTCCGCCGCCCCTGCAGGAGTCTGCTAATATCTCAGAAATGAAGCCAGTCTACCAAACCATGAGGAAGATATGGGGCGGAGTTCACGGGATTTTCGATCCCTCGGCATTTCGCGACGATACCGAGATACGTATCACTGGAACACAAAGAGCTGTAGACTTCTAGTTTGGGATTCATTTAGTTGAAGGATATAGTACGTTTACTGTATCAAAGAGTCTCGCTAATGGCAGTCGGCATAGACGGCATGAAAATTGGCAAATCACGCAAAGCCCTAAATATTCACCCGTGCGTTAATTAGGGATCAGTTACAAGATATCCGTCAATTTGTCTGCTCCGACCGAAGAAATATTATTCACGGGGGTGGGGGGCATATAATATTTTCGGGGGGGAATATTCACCCGTTAATAATGTCCGTGGGGGGAACATTATTCACCGTCCGACACTTCCAGCTATAAATATTAATTATTGTGACAACAGCATATTCTACGATTGCGCTGGCTGTTTAGTTGATCTAGTATAATAGTTTTTGCACATCAGATAGTATTCTGCTGCGATTATTGTTCTTGGACGCGCACATCGGCTATATAGGAAGAATGGATCAAGGCATTGAATCAGATCAAGAGTTTACGAGACGTTTCAAAGTTTCAGATGACGAACGTTTTTACCTTTGGATTGATCGCCAGAAAAGACCGACAATTGGTGCGAGTGTCAAAAGGGGCGTTGGAAGAAACCGCCGGGATGTTGGCAATTTAACGCTTATGAGGATGTTAGAAGAGTTGATCAATGTGTGCCAGACACTGATACCCGAACACTTAACAGATGTGTTTATAACATACTCAAGTGGCTCGTGGCAGCGTTCCAAAGAATTTCATTTGAAAGCTCATTTGACTACAGCTGCGTTTCTTTCTCTGACCGATAAGCTTCGTGATAGCGCAAGTTGTCGTGGGCCAAATGCGTTCCGTTCGCCCGATATCGAAGGAGCGCTAAAAGAACGTGAAAGAAAAGATAATCGTGTGAGCGAGCTACGAAAATTTTTCGAAAGCGAAAAGATAGACACTGTGCAACGGGATCACGGAGATCTGCAAGTTGTCACTGTTAAAGAGCTTGATTATCCTCTGCTTGGCCTTTACCGTATCGACAAGGGATCAAATACCTCTGAAATTTCCGCTCACGATTTACCGACCGCCTTGGAATTTTTAGAAGACGTCCTCGTTCAAAAATGGAGTCAAAAAGGATTTTCTATCGGCATGATTCTATGTAAGTCAGAGTCACCATCGATCACTTATAGCTACCAAGTTGCAGCCATAGTGGAAGAAAGGGCATTCGCACATCGTGTGGGGAAGAAGGAAGATGCAGTACAGAAATCTTGGGGTTGGACTGAACCAAAACGGAAATATTGGTAATGAAGTAAGCATTACGTCTAGTTTAAAAGGAAATTGTAACAACCCTAGCCTCACAAACTTTAGCTACAATGAACAACATCATTTAAACTATTGTCACATACATCATGCATGTATTTTTTACACACAATAATTATATGTAGCAAAATGAACCCCTATAGCCACTTTTCTCAGCTGTACGTTATGCATGAGTGCAGTGTGCACATGTCTGTAAGTTGCCAACATGACAGTGTTCCCTTCGATGAGCAATCTTAGTATAAAACACCAACAGACTATAGTTAGCTACTCCTCAGTTTGGGAAAATTTGTGACCAAGGAGGAGCATGGACTCGCACAATTTCTACTGTTTGTAGTCCATTTAATATTATGTGTTCAGTACACTGGAAAACTTTTAACTCTTTAATTGAGAAATTAAAGGCCTATATTAAAAAACATATAGCTAATAAAATTCACATAACCTTATGGATGTATGGCTGGGAAAGAGTTAACTGTAGTTTGGTCATGCATCTGAATTGGAAAACTGGCTTAAGTTAATAAAGGTTAATCATTTATACTTTAGCAAAACTGCAAATAGCAAACCTTGGTCTCAATATGGTCTACCCATATTGATGTGTCTCATATTGTCAGGTATAGGCTATGATTATAATCAATGAGCGTGAGTGTGGCATTGCTTGGCTTATCACGATATGAATGTCAATGATTAGACCATATTCACAAAACTGATGCATCCCAAGGTGATGTCTCATCTATAAGGTCACATATTTTTTCTGCTGCGCTTCAGTGCATCTTTCACTCGTCTAGTGCTTCAGTGCAGAAGAATGAATTGAAGCAATATATATAGACTCACTATAGTGCACTGAAGTGCATGTAACAAAACAGATTCAGAAGCAGTTTAAAAATTGGGTAGCTAAGTGATAATATTGGTCGTAGCCACCCATGCATCAGTGTATCAGTGCATCATGATTTTGAGCTCTTGCATGTGGTATGGAACACACTGGGAGTACTGTGGTACATATATATCACTGCAAACACAAAAGGATTGCTTTAACCCAGCTCAGGTTACCTGAGTTGCGAGCTTGAATTAAGCTAGGCCAGATGTGGCTCCTGCAATTAAGAAACCTTAAAGTCACAAGTGCAGCTGCGAGCCGGTAGTAATTTAAAACAATGAAGCTAGGTCACATGGTACAGGTAGCTACAATTGAGATAGCATTTCTGTGGCTCCTGCGATTAAGAAAGTCACAAGCGCAGCTGCACTTCTCAATTGTAGCTACACTGCAAAAACAGGAGGGTTGTTTTAACCCAGCTTGTTTACCACAGTTGCAATTTAAGTTTCAAAAACAACCCTCATGTTTTTACAGTGCATGCACAAAACACGAGGATTGTTTTTGATCCTTAAATTGCAACTGTGGTAAACAAGTTGGGTTAAAACAACCCTCCTGTTTTTGCAGTGTACCGGTACCTGTAACATGTGACTTAGCTTAATTGTTTATTACCTATAGTGGTCAAGCAATATAATTGACCTTCTTTGCATGCACACTCTTTGATGCGCAACTAAGGTAACCTGAGCTGGGTTAAAGCAATCTTTTTCTTTTTGCAGTGTATGTGATGCATGGTAAGAACATAATAGCAACTATATATGCTATAGCTATATTAGCTACTTCCTTCAATGTAGAACATTCCATATATAGTATACGTACTCCCCAAAGTTATGCGTTAGCATAACAAAATTCGCAGTCCCAACCAACAAAGGGTTCTGTACTCCAGGCATGACAGGCCGAACTCCTACCTTCATACCCAGACATTTGAAATTCAGGTAACCACTAAGTAGTCAAAACAACTGCAGTGATATATATAAGGAAGTGCTTACTCACCCAACGTATTCACGATGTGGAGGAGTAAGCACGTCACCCAATCTGGCGTATGAATAAGCACCCAATGTTGGGGGAGTATAAAGCACTTCCTTATATAGTATATATACACTGCAAAAAATATGTTGTTGTTTTGACCACTTAGTGCAGTTACCTGAATTTCAAATGTCTGAGTATGAAGGTAGGAGTTAGTCCTCAAAGTGGGTAATTTGTTCCTTGCTATGGAACTTGACATTCCAATGCTTGAGTATGCAGGTAGGAGTTAGGGCCTAGTCGGCGAAACCGGGGGCGCAAGGGGGCAGCTGCCCCCCAATGTGAACGTTGGGGAGTGGGGCAATGCCCCCCTCAAAATAAACGTGCGTCAATAATTAAGCGGGGGAGGCCAAAACCGAGAGAAGACAGGTGAATTTGATAGAACCATAGGTAGTAACGTCCTTTTACTCTACTATCTATGATAAAACTATCGAAGGAGTAGTGATAGCGAAGACACAACGCAGGCAGCTATAGCTAAAGATGGTGCCGGTGATGACGATCGTGCTGGGCAAAGGGGCGGAGTTTCAGCATGCTACAATACGTCGTATATGATATTCTCGTACGTACGTACGTACGTACGTACCGTGTACCGTTCATCATTCATTCCGGGGATTACATCATTACGTCATTGCTATTAATATACTGTAGGCAAATGCAGGGCATTGTGGGGCGAGCCTTCGCGAGAATTGTGAATGTGAAGGAGCTGTTGGCGAATGAGGCTATGTCTTGCAGCAGATTGGTGACATGTCCACG
The DNA here is from genome assembly GCA_963921505.1 of Phakellia ventilabrum. Lineage (NCBI taxonomy): Eukaryota > Metazoa > Porifera > Demospongiae > Axinellida > Axinellidae > Phakellia > Phakellia ventilabrum. The sequence continues at coordinate 5,607,762 of OY997382.1, forward strand.
GCACCCATACTGTCCGTGAGGCAAACGGTAGACATGATTGGCAAACCCCTTGAAATTAATATTTGCACCAGTATTATATTAAACCCTGCAATGGAAATGTCGAACATGTAGGATGATGTCATACTAATCAATACAAAATTGATACTTCAATGCCACTGTAACTTCATCTAGAATGCAATACATGTGCTAGCCTAAAGAGGTGGTACAGGGGCAGGATCCATGTTGTTGGTCGAGGAGTATAACTTAGGTGTATGCTCGTCCCGGCTACATTGTAGACACTCAGTAGAATGTGAGTAAATCTTGAGACCAGGGAATCTCATGTACATCTCAGCGCGTCCAGCGTAGCCATGTGGTGTGCATGAAATTTAAACATCTTAGTTCGGATAGAAGATTGTTGCAACAATGGGAGCAGTGCCTGCATGACCTGTTGTTGTCTGTGCCTCACCAGTACTCTGTCAGACTGTAGCCTGGCTTCTCTCTCCTCAGCAGTCTCATCGGCAAGTCTATCAGTCATTCGCTGCAGCCTAGCCTATCTCACCTCGTCAGTCTGCATGATTCAGTAGTTCCCTTTGAGGAAGTAGTTTGCGCTTTTGTAGCATCCATAGCCAAGGAAAAACCAGTGGTTTTGCCACGTGTTTTGTACGTACGTACGTGTAGTGGAAACGCGAGAAATTCAACTGCTAAGTGAGAGCGCGAGAAATTGGAATTGCAAAATTAGATTGCAAAGCGTTAAATTATGTGAACATCGAATATGCGGCACGACGTACGTACGATATTTACAGTGCCAAGTGAGAAGAAATAAACTTTTAAATAATGTAATGTAATGTAATGTAATGTACTGGCTTTCTCATACCTTCTCAGGTCTAATAAACTGTGCCTAAAGGAAGACAATCAATATTCTTGAACTTTAAATGAGCCACTTTTTCATCTTTCGGCTTTCTTTGGCTGAACTGGGGCCATTCCTTCTTCTAGGCGACCGCAACAGTCGCCATTTTTCCCTGCGATGCCCGAGTGGACGAGATTCATTAGTCTCGTGCCCAGACCTAGCTATGCTCGCCCCCTCGCAGAACGGTCTGGCGCACGAAGTCGAATTTCTGGGGTTTATGGGCGGAGCAATCAGCTTGTTAATTGACTCTTCGAGGTGTGAAATGCTCTATAAAGGCTTACTGAGGTCTCTACACTGACGTAAATAAGCGTTTTCTTGTATAATCGTACATGCAGAAGGCAACTCTTAGCAACAAAGTTACAAAACTGTACAGTACGAGTACAAAATACGGCAACTTGCTTAATCCGAGGAAATACCTTGTATTGATCTTCAACTAGCCCTTGTATCACCAAGACTGGAGTTATTTAAACTTCTAAGCGACACAAAGAACAATGTTAGCAGCCAGTTCGCTTAAACCGCTTCCAAATCTCGACAAACAATTCAAACGTCGCCATTTTATCGTTCCGTAATGGCATTCCAGAACGCAATAAACAAGTGTTTTCGCGGTGATTTGGCCGGGGTGACTAACCCGCTGCAGAAGTAAGTGACTGACGCCGATTGCGTTTCAGAAAGGGCGCTAGTTTTGAAGAGTGCCTTTGCAGTGATTTGGCCGGAGTCAGTGCCGACTAGCTACCAAAACAGTAGGTTGGTGCGTGAGTGTAGCTAGCATTTCTATAGAGCGACCCAGGCTGTGAGTGGAGTGTATTGTATTCTATGACTACTCCATGAAGTAGCACATGCAGTTTTGTCACAGCGAATTAAGGCCTACAGGTCGTGTCCACGGCATACCGTGCCCTTGACGATTGTAGCCTGACCTTTGAACTTGTCAATGACGAGTGGGAGCAAGGACAGCACTTGTGCTATTTCGAAAATTCTTTCTGACTGAAATGTACTCAGCGATGACAGTGAGCTCAGAGCCTCACGCTGGCTTTCTTTCAACTTTGTGTGTCAGTGCAACAAGAACAAGCTTAGTAGGATAGTGTGGACTGTTTCTTCCGTGAGTTAGTAAAGAATACCGCGATATATCTCCACCCTTGGTGTGCACAGTTCAAGTCTTGGATTTCCTTGCTTACAATGACATCACTTACATTCACTATGCCTAACCACCTCTACATGCAGAAGTGTTTTGCTACAGTACTGTAATTTGAGATTAGTATGAGAATTATTATTAATAAGTAGCCATTTGCAGACTGCCCCTCTCGTTTTCTCCACAGCAGTTCCAGTCCCACACCATATGCATCTCACTTCATTCTGCAATAAAGTCATAGCACTCAAAACAGTCAATATAATAATTATAGTAGCTAGCTATGCCATCTCTGTGATACACACATGCACTATACTAGCAGTTGTGTGACCAACAATTAGTGGTATTATTTCTTGAAAACATACTGATACAGTAGCTATAAAGCTAACTAAGTAATCAAGTTAGTATGAATGTATGTTTCATTAGCCCGTTCCTCTCCTCACACCTCAGTAGACTAGTCATGGGAATTAGTAATTTTTACCTCTATTTGTACTATGCACTGGACCACTGCATGATGCATTAGTACTGTGTGTACTATTTCTAGTTCACTTACTTCCTACAAGGCGCCTGCATGATGCATGTATGCACTAGCTCTAGCTATGTAGCTACTGCATGTTCTGATCAGTTGTGAATCAAATCCGAACGACAGGTATGGTCCATAAAAGCTTATGACTAAGTCTAGGGCAGAGTGTTGAACATATCACTTTGTACACATGATATGGGGCGGCCATTTTTTTTCCGTGCCATCCCTATATATGGAGTACTACCGTACTCCATGATACATACATACATACATTCATACATTCATACATTCAGAGGAAATGCACCGCTGACATGACTAGTGTGGGGCTCGCTCAGGCTCGCCCCAATTATACATTGCAGCTCACTGTGTGGTTAGTTAGTTCACTGGTTTACAGGTTCACTGGTCGACTCAATCTTACTCAAATGAACTGCTCCACATCTCCGTCCGACCTCCTACAGAAGTACCAGGTTTTCTCCCTAGGTTGTTGCAGGGGTGTGGAGAGCAGAGCGAAGCTGAGAGCGCTGCTTACTGATACTGCTCATAACACTGAAGGGCAGAACTATCAGCTGTCATACCAGAGAGAGCCACAGTGATATGTTATACATTGGCAGCCTTGGCTTATTATAGACTGGCAATCTTTGTGATTATCAAAAATATTTTTATTACATTTCTGCTTCATCATCTTAATCCTTTAAGCAGTGTGCACACTTGGACTGCAGACGTTGGATAAGAAGTGTTATCCAACATCTGCAGTCCAAGTATCTCTTCTACAGATGGAGAAATAGCTAATTAACGAACTACTAGTATAAGCTCTTAAAATATATTATAGAAAATAGCTAGCTAGCTACTCCCAATCTTAGATAAGGATCATTACCACAGTATGAAATGGAGTAGCTATGTGGTCTGGGTTGATTAGGGTTAGCTTAGTTTCGTGTAGCTAGTATAGCCAGACTCTCAACGGAAGTCTGGCTACGCTAGACTAGAGGGTTGGCTTGTGCGACCGTCTTGGTGCAAATTGCCATCAAAGATATGGTCCATTATAAATTGCAGTACAAGTACAGGATTACTTTAATACTTCTAGCTATTCCTCCTCGACTTTTCTTCTGATAGCTCAGTCAGATGCTTGGCCATGCACTACAAAATGCTAGTAGCCAATTATGGTCATATAGCTAGCTAGCTAGCTGCTATACAAGACCAGGCTGTGCATGACCATGGTAGGGAAAGGGGTGGGTCACTCAAACCACCTTGTAGGACACCATCGTAGTTTGTACCACTTGACTTAATTATTCTGGGGTGCAGACTGAAACAACATGATCAGCTTCAATTTTAACCTCTTCTGTGCTTCCCCACCGATGCAGACCATGCCATGCATCCAATAGGACAGCCTGTGTTTACGTAATACAATATTCTTGGTAATGTTAGACAGTGGCAGTGGAACCGGGTATGTATTAATTTCTTGCATGTGGTTAGAAACTCTGTGTCAGTAAAATGATATTTTACAGATAACTACCATATCTACATGCACAGACATAATTCAGCAAAATTAAATTTCCATGTGAAAGACGCAGATCCATCAGAAGGACTGATTATAGAGTATAGTTCCTAGCTTGTTGAGCAAGGTAGCAAAGTCAGGTCTTTTATCTGTATCATACCGCCAGCACTGTTGCATGATGCCATAGATCTTTTCTGGGGTATCTGTCGGTGGAGGCATCCGGTAGCCATTCTCAATCTGTGGAAATAATAGAAGAAGGGTGTGGCATAATTAAAGATTATTATCATGTATATCACTACATAATAGAGCTCCATACATGATTAATTAATCATTACTGCCACAATGTTTTGCACGCTCCTGGGACTACTGTGTTAACATTCATGTCCTCCTCTATATACCTAGCCTTGTTCACAGGCTCCACTGCCCATGCAGTATCCTGAAATGCTGGGCATGCAGTGAAGACTGTCATATAAAGATAGACTCCGTAGGTATTATCTATTTTGACCCTCTGTATAAGCCAAACACATAGTATAGAAAATGTACAATAGTAGAAACTGATGCGAATATTGAGACAGTTGGCTCTGCATGATACTAGACTACTCACATGTGTCCGAGCCTTGTCATTTGACATACCAGGATATGGTACAGAGCCACAAGAAAAGACCTCCCATAAAAGTACTCCAAAGCTCCACACATCACTAGAGGAAGTGAACTTGCCATAGTTGAGGGCCTAGTGGGGCGGAAGGATGGAATGTGGGGGAGGAAGGAGGCAAGAAGGTGAAAGCAGCATGGACGGGAGAGCATTTAAGACGAGAGCTAGGGTGAAGGGTGAGGACAACAGAATGTTGGAAAGGGATGGGGCAGGAATGTATGTCCTCCTCTATATACCTAGCCTTGTTCACAGGCTCCACTGCCCATGCAGTATCCTGAAATGCTGGGCATGCAGTGAAGACTGTCATATAAAGATAGACTCCGTAGGTATTATCTATTTTGACCCTCTGTATAAGCCAAACACATAGTATAGAAAATGTACAATAGTAGAAACTGATGCGAATATTGAGACAGTTGGCTCTGCATGATACTAGACTACTCACATGTGTCCGAGCCTTGTCATTTGACATACCAGGATATGGTACAGAGCCACAAGAAAAGACCTCCCATAAAAGTACTCCAAAGCTCCACACATCACTAGAGGAAGTGAACTTGCCATAGTTGAGGGCCTAGTGGGGCGGAAGGATGGAATGTGGGGGAGGAAGGAGGCAAGAAGGTGAAAGCAGCATGGACGGGAGAGCATTTAAGACGAGAGCTAGGGTGAAGGGTGAGGACAACAGAATGTTGGAAAGGGATGGGGCAGGAATGTATGCACCATCTTTAGCCTTCCTTCATTAAATCTGGGAAATTCACTTTTGATACTGATAGTAAAATTTTCTCTAAAACTACATGCAGCAAACCTCTGGAGCAGTCCACTTGATAGCGACTCGCATTGCCCTAGATGGCATGTAGACCCCTCCCTCCTCTATCTGACTCATTCCAAAATCAGAAATCTTAATGTTGTCCATGTACCCCACGAGGCAGTTCCGGGCACCTAGGTCACAATAGAAGCAGTTCCGGGCACCTAGGTCACAATGGATACAGTTGTTGGCCTCAAGATATGCCATTCCAGAGCATGCATCAGTGCACATCTGGCAGAGCTCCTTTTTGGACTGATGTATGCCCTTCTTGCGGACGAAGTCAAGAAAGGTACCCCCAGACATCAGCTCCGTGATGATGTAAATGGGCTCCTTTTCAGTGCAGACACCAATCAGCCTCACAATGTTCGGATGATTGAACTTCTTCAGAATCTCAGCCTCCCTAAGGAATGTATCCATATTTTGCATCTCAACCATATCCACTCGACATGCCTTTACAGCCACTATCTCCTGAGATGTTAGCAACATAGATTCAAAGACATCACTGCATAATCCCCTGCCGATTTTCCTTCCTCTCTGGACGTCATCATGTCTGACAGACCACTTGGAGATGGGTTTCACCAAGATGGCTCCTGATGCTTTGGTTACAGGAGTGGTTGTGTGATGGTTTAGAAGCTCTCGAATGGAGGGAAAAGCTTTCGGCTCTAAGCGGAACTTCATTTGACCCGTTTCCTAATGGGAAGACAAAACAAACACATATATACATCTCTCACTAGCCAATAAACAATGTGAATAAGGAAGGCATGGGACTGAACAGAAAAATTCACACATACAATGATAATAAGCTCCTTGGTAACTTCATGGTCTGACTTAGATTTAAAGCCACTTGCACATAATTTTCGATCTCACATCAAATTCCACTTACAGTTTAGCGTATTAAAAGTGAGGCTAATTCAAGTACCACATAATTATGTAATATATCATATCACATATGAGTCAGAGCATGCATGCACTTCCACTTAGCCTCATACCCAGGCCTCTCCTCACAACTTTTTTCGCAGCCGTGTTGGGTGGCCTGGGTACAAGGCTACTTCCACTCACATCAGTGCTTTGTTGAATCACAAAGTGTTTTCTCATTCCGTTCCAATTGCAGGTCAAGATGTTCTTATTTTGGCGGGCACTGTAGCGTACCAGGTAGTCTCCATTTGTAACACACTTGCACTCAGCCAGTTTTCGGTCAATGTCTCCAAAAAACCATTCTTCCTCTTCTATGGGAAGATCAGGAGGCTGGGTGGAGATAGGGTATCAAATAACTCCACATATACAGGGTATCATGATGAAATTATTACATCATTACTGCCTTGTGCAGTAACGTTGATGGTTTCATGAAACCGCTCTGACTTTGGAGAAAACTACTTTAATTGTTCTGTCTCACACAAAGTTTGATCAGCTCTCAAAGCTGGAATGCATGTACCTACACTTATCAGATACAATGGTTCAAGCATTGATTCTATCCACAATAGTTAGGAAAATGTATAGGTCTCAAATGTAATGTGTCACCATTTACCTACCTTCATTCCCAGGCTCCACTACCCAGCTTTTTTTTTTTGCACGTTGGCAGCGCAAAAAAAAGCTGGGTAGTGGAGCCTGGAAATGTGGCAGGTTTAAAGTCTTTCCTTCTGGGAAATTAGAAGCTTTTGGCCCAAAAACCATCAATTATTACAAGAAAATGTTAGGGAAACATACAACTGTACCTTGGTAGCCGCTTTGTCACTCTCAATACGTCTCAAAACTGCTTCTTCCATAGCTTTCTCTTGCATTTCCAGCTGTTTCTTCAGTTCGTCTCTCTGATCCTGAACTACTTTGAGCTGTTGCTGATATTCATCTAGCTGGATGGTCTTCAGTTCTAACCGACTCTGAGCAAATGACTGCTCCTTTTTGGCACGCTCAAGTTTCAGTGTCTGTTTGCTCAGTTTCTTTGTTACTTTACTGACTTTGGCTTCGATACACTCAACAAGCTCCTCCTTTTCTTGCTTCATTAGTTTCAGTTTCTCCTTCAGTTTCTGCTTTGTCTTCGCACCAGCTGTAGCTAGCTTCACTTCCAGGTCACGAATTTTCCTTTCATACTCAAGTTGCTTGGACTGAAGGGACCTAATCTCCTTCTCTCTCTCTTCCAACTTTTGCTGGAGGGACTCCTTGTCTTTGGTCAGCATTTCCATGTACTTCCGTACGATGTCACAGTTGTCTTGTGTTTCGGCCAGGTCACCCTCCAGCTTTCGCTTCTTTCTGGTGCAGAGTTGCATCTCGCTTGCGTTATCTTCCACTGCACTGTAAGTGCCCTCCATATCCCTCTTGATGGGTTCCAGTGGGTCAATTGTTCCCACAGCAACTGAGAAGGTCTGAAATAACATTGCAAATACAGTGTTACTGATATAATCACTTTATTATGCCCCAATATGCATAAAAACACCACAAAAGAGGTTTGGAATGGTTTTCTCAGAATTGACATTTTCCCATAAGTAGGCAGTAGAGAAGCCATACATGTACACTTTTGGAGGGATACAGAAAATATCATCACAGAGCCTCAAAACATTCCCAAGTACCACCCCCCCCCCCAACATACACATACTAGCTATTACAGCCTATACTTCCTATCCACTCTCATAGCCGAGACTACTCCCCACAGTACTAGTCTGGGGCCATGTTACTCCCCACCCACTCTCAGCCTGGGACCAAGACAAGTTCAGATACAATATTAAGAGCCTGAAACATAACAATATGTTAATGTGCACTCTGACCTCTGTAGATGTGTTGGCCTCCATCAGAATAGCCAGTGCAAGACCTACATAAGAGAAGCAATAGCTGTCAACAAACTATAATATATTATAAAACTAGTTAATATTGCAAAGCATATTCTATACCATATTTGTCTGCAATCCTCCTGGCCACCCTCTTGTTCCCTGTTCTGGACACAGCTGACACTACCTCAGCCCAGGTGGGCTCCTCTGTGTGGCCATCCAACCAGGTAGACAGCATCTCTGTCTTGGCCATCTCTTCCCCGTACATGGCATATTGGCAACGAATAGTTTCAAGGGTATGCTTGGGAACTCCCAGCTGTAACCCAAGCCGCATCCAACCGACAACTTCTTTTAGCTCTCACACCAAATCCAAAAGTTGAATATCTCCAGAGGCTGCAGGAGATTCTGTAACAAGGCAATATACTCCATTTGTGAATTGCTTCTAACTGAGGACCTGATCCTTACCTCCCATTATGCCTCCAAGTGGCTTGCTCCTGTACCACCTCAGCAGTGCTCCAACGTCGAACACTTTCCTCTCATTCCAGAGGTGTGCACACATGGAGCTGTTTGTAGAATTCACTTGGTGAATGATGGCATCTTTGGTGTCTGCATTGGGTAACACTTGCAGGAGTTCCAGACTGATGTCCAGCTTCCATTCTGGTATGGCATCTGGGTTTGTCTGGCTCCAAGCCCTTTGGGCTAGGGAGAAAATTATCGACTCCATACCCTGACGTACTTGGCCGGATTCAAGTGACTCGATCATCTGCTGAATGGAACCCTGTGAATCAAAGTCCACATCAAACACCGGTGATGGCCCTGACCAGAATTTGCCCACACGACTTGCTCCACAGCTCTGGAATAGCTCTGCTACTGATGTGAGAACTTCCTCGAATGGTAGCTGGAAGTAGGGCCACTCACACTGCAGGACATAGCCCCTGCCTACGGGAGCTGGGAGCAGCTCAACTGGTTTCCTACCAATGGATATCTGTGAGGCCAGCAGGAAAACACTCTCGGAGTAAGAGGTCAGGATCGTGAGCTCCTGCCTTCTGCGTGGGCTTGTCACTGTATCCATAGTTGCGGATAGTTGGTACCTTTAATTTTAAGTCAGAAAATATACATGTATTAAACACTGGAACACGAGAACACCATAATTACTGCGGTACTTACAGACTAAAGTTGATAAATGCGATTGTTTTCCAACTCAACTGTCTACCGGAGTATCGCTTGATGTACGAAGTGATACATGAGTAGTCTAGCTAGTAGCCTCGTTGTAGTAACCTTTTTCGTCACATTGTATACGTATTGCCTTAAAAAATACCCTGGTACGCGCCCCACCCGCGTGTGTAGGGCTTCCGTAGAATGAGTGCGCAAGCAAGTGTAAACTGCGGAAACTGCATCATGTAAGGGGATTTTATGAGTAAAGGTATGAAAATTATGCAGATTTCTACATAACAGTTAGATATCGAGTCTCATGGGATCTACGCGATTTAGAAACCGAGGGCCCGAGGCTGTAGCGTCCGAGCGTAGCGAGGACGCTACTAAGGGCTCGAGGGTTTCTAAATCGCGTAGATCCCATTGGACGAGATATCTAACTAATTTAGAGTATAGCAACAGTAACTATGCTGGCGCTTCAGTTGTCAAAAAAGTAACGTACAAGTAAGAATGGAGTTAGAGGACCTCTTGAGTGACGAGTTGTTAGAGTGGCTAGGGAACTACGAGCCAGACGTTAGCGATGATACCGATATCGAACAACTGCTGGCAGCTGCGAGTGACGTGTACGAGCAGTCACAATCAACTGGCTCCACCCCTCAACCTGACTCCGCCCCACCAGCGGGCACCCCGTCTACCAGCTCCTCCCTCCCGAGTCCCGACGAGCTCCTCCCTTCCATGCACCCGTTTTGCCCCTCCAAAAACAGACGTAGAGATAGCGAAATTTTGTGCTGCGTATCCTGGGGGTACTTCCGTAGAGTCCACCTGACGTGGACTCTATGACATTTAGAGACCATGCACTAACCAATCAGATTGCTGTATTTTGCAGCACTATACTCTAATGAAAAAAGAGATAATAGGTGATATAATATGATGCTATGGTACAATTCAAGTTACAGGTATTGCCAAACTGAGATGTCCCATGCACAGGGGGAGTACACTACAACATTGCCAGTACGAGAACAAGCAATACAACAATCATTTATAAAAGTTTATCCTTTTGCACCGACAAAAGCCTTACATTATCAGTCAGAAAAACGTGCATACATCCACATGTGTAATGTAAAAAAAATGGGAGAAGTGTGCACAACAAAAATTTCCAACATTCATAGGATTGACATGTTGACAACGGGAAATTTGATTTCAATTTCAGTTTCAAGATTAGCTTCAACAACTAGTATCTTCTTCATCTTCATGAGTATTTTTGGAGTGGGAGCTGGCAGCAGAAGCGGTTTCTTGCTCCTCAAGGTCTGGAGTGCTCTCTCTCAGCTCAAGACTGTGAGTACTGGAGTCTGTGTCTTTCTCGCCTTCCAAGTTTATTTTCACCTCCCGAGTGGACTCAACGCTTGGTTTAGGGGGCTGGGTGCTCCTGTGGGTACCAGAAACTACGACTTCGCTTTCTTCCTCGCCTTCCAAGTTTATTTTCATCTCCCGGGAGGACTCAATGGCACCTTTGGGGGCCGAGGTGGGGGAGTTTTGTCAGACTCAGTTTCTGTTGAAGGGGGCACTGAAGAGGGTTTCAGCAGGGAAGTAGGAGAACGGTTTAATTTCTATATGTAGCTGTGTTTTCACACCACACACACACACACACACACACACACACACACACACACACACATGTGTATGGAACAAGCTTCTAATTTTGTTTCGAGTTTGAATGTGTTTTTGAAGGTCTGGAGCTCAAGAACAGCCAGCTGGATGATAAAAGAACTTCTAAAACTTTCTTTTGACGATAAAACGAGGTTAGCTAAACTGGTATAAATGCTGGATGGGTGGGGAGAGTTGATATGCCATTAAAAAGCTTTTTAACCCACCATTCCTGATTCTCAAGGTCAGGCATCCAGCAGTAACTGGGGTTTATTGTATAGTGAGGGATAGTAGGAGTGGTTGTAGTAATGATTTCACATGCATATAGGAGTGGATGTATCTCCAGGTGTTGTGTCTAAAGTAAAAGGATTACTTTCTTCCACTCCTTCAATGGTCACATACACTCTGACAGCATCACGTCCATTGGCTTGCCGTTTTGAAACTCCATTTGTTTTCAAATTACTAGTAAACTCTCGGCAAGGGATGAAATCATCACTGCACTGTCCACTTTTTGCTAGCAATGTATAGTCACGCACTTCCTCACTTGAATTTTGTATTTTATCAGCACACAGCCTTCTTGTTCCATTCAGAGCACACAATCGCAAAGTCATTCCAAGCGGTGGGCACTCATAATTCCTTTTTCTAGCAGTGATAGCAATAGCTGCACTGCCTGTATCCAAGGCAAAAAAAACACATATCCTCTATCTAGCTAATAACCTGATGCTGCATCTCTATCTTAATTGCCACAAGACACAATAATGTAATATCATTTGCTACCCATGATCCTCACAAAACTCCATGATCCAGAGTAACAGTCATCAGTTATATATACTTATTTGCTAGGTTTCGTATGCAAAACTTTGTATTGTGGCCTTTGTGCACAGTAGGTACTTAGAAATGGATAACTGGCCATGAGCAAGTTTTATATTAAATGTAAAAAATGTAAACATCAATATTGTTATACTTAGCTACACATGAACACACCGCAAATACTATACCCAACTCACATAATGCACACACATACACTCACACACACACATACACACACACACACGCACACAGATATAAGCGCTTACTTCTGCAGGCCCCTTCCGTCAGCGACTGTTGTAGATTTCTTAAACCCTGAATATCAAATGAGGATATGCCGTACACATTTTGTGAAGTGGTTGCTATGGCTTGCAATTCGCGTATATTATATCCCCCAACACCAATTGCATACACTATAATATTAGCTGCATGAACACTTCTTGCTGCTGTCACCGTTGCTTCAAAACTATTGGAAAATCCAGCTATCACTACAAGAGCAACTTTGGGAACTCTCTCTTTTTCTCATATACCCCCTGCTGCAGTGAAGCCTTCATTCTTGAGAGCACTAAGTCCAGCAGCAGTGTCTCTGCCACCGTCGATAAAGAGAATATTCCGTATGGCTTCATGCAGTGAGGCTTCATCACTGTACTGATTGAGTGGAAATTCCACTCTAACTCGATTCGAAAATACTATTACTCCAACTTGAGTATCATTAGGACCAATTACAAAACTACCGCTAATGCTAATTACAAATTGCTTAAGGAGCTCAAAATTATCTCGACCAACGCTTCCTGATGAATCCAGAAGAAATATCAAGTCCAGTCCTCTGATTCGACAGCCTGTATACAAAAGAAGCAGTTAGGTAGTAAAATTTATATATAAACTCGAAAACGGTTTATATTCTTATACACACAGGTACAGGTACACATACTATATAGTGGAATTTTTTTTACAGGTGCCAATTATTGGAAAGTACACCTACAACAAAAAAATTGTATTTTTATTTTCACATCAACTGAGGCCCATGACCGTGCCCTTCAGCTACATATGACTTTTATCCATGGTGCAAGCCATGCCATGAATGTAGCAAATGGAAAGAAAGGCTGGATGTGTCTACATATGACTGGTGCAAGCTATGCCACGAAACTAATAAAACATTTTATTGCTAGGTGTCCAGCACTGGAAGCAAAATGTAGCGAATGGAAAGAAAGGCTGGATGCGTCTCCACACCCGGCGGGAGCACACCATTGACGTAACTGTTTTAAGGGGGTGCCCCCCCCCCCCCCCCCCCCCTCCCCCCACTACCAGTGTTTAGGGAGCTTCAGTGTTTAGGGAGCTTCAGCCCCCCCAGCCCCCCTGCATCTTACACCAGTGATTATAGATTCTGCCAAGTGCAAAAATTATTCATAAGCCCAGTTTCGTGGCTCCACATAACAGAGTAGTTCGAATATGAACCACGTTAGCTTACCTTCACTATCATCTTCACTCTCTTGAGATTGAAGTACAGCTACAGCTTGCTTGAAGTGTTCAATACCACTTGGAAAGCCTTGTGGCATGTTGTAGTACGCATCCCAATAGCTTCCCTGCTCATTGATGTCGGAAGAAATACGCTCAGAAGTTTGAGTTGAAAGAAATAGTCTTGCTGCAAGTGCCGAAAAGAGTGGCTTTTCTAGATTTCGCCAATTTGTATTCGGCACCCAGTCAATATCAAAGTAGTCATGGATAGCATCATGAAGAGTAATAAGATCTGGATGAGATATTGTATTCCTTGTTTCAACGTAGGCACAAAAACTGACCTGCCATATTCCTCCAAAATATCCATGTCCAAATGTGTTGTTTGCTGTACCATCCCTGGATTCAACAAAAGCAATCCTGCGTAGTAATTGTCTGTCTTCTGGAAATATGCCAGACTCCGCAATTTGCAACACTGCAGCATACACAGCATCTGCACCTGTTGCTCTTACTGTGAGGGTATCATCACTCTGAGTGGCAACCTGAACTATTAGACTCTGTACTATTGCTATAGAAGAGCACAAGAGAAACGTCCTTGTTATTTTGGTGCTCATTTCCCCCTTGCTGTACTGCTACCTTTACTGAAATCTAGTACATGCAGGAAAACTTTATACTTAAGTTAGGTAACTGAAACTGTTTGCTGTAGCCAGTTCGTCTGGCGTTGTTGACAGAATACATCTGATTCAAGTTTCATTGCAGCCAGTTAGCCTGGAGTTGTTTTTCCAGTAGGTCTAGTGACTAGCCTGTTGGTCTAGACTTGCTTTTGTAATAGCAAAAGGGTCAAACTATAAAGTTCAGAGTGGCTTTATCATATCAAGTCACAAAAAACATTTATAAAATGAAGAGACGTAATTATAAGGATGGAATTCCCAAAAAGCAAGCAAACAAGGTAGGAACGAACGACACCGCAGTAGCTTTACGGACTTCCATCCCCGTTGGGCACACGAAGAAGTGTAATCTGACAGCAAGAAGTTTATTCGTTGTGGAAACAGTTATCATGTAAGGGGATTTTATGAGCAAGGGGATGAAAATTATGCAGGTTTCTACAAGACACCATGCACTAATGAAAAAAAGATGATAGGTGATAATATATGATGCTATATGGTACAAGTTACAGGTATTGCCAAACTGAGATGTCCCATGCACAGGGGGAGTACACTACAACATTGCCAGTACGAGAACAAGCAATACAACAATCATTTATAAAAGTGTGTCCTTTTGCACCCACAAAAGCCGTACATTATCAGTCAGAAAAACGTGCATACACCACACGTGTAATGTAAAAAAAAATGGGAAAAGTGTGCACAACAAAAATTTTCAACATTCATAGGAATTATACGATTGACATGTCGACATGAGCAATTTGATTTCAATTTCAGTTTCAAGCTTAGCTTCAACAACTAGTATCTTCTTCGTCTTCATGACTATTTTCGGAGTGGGAGCTGGCAGCAGAAGCGGTCTCTTGCTCCTCAAGGTCTGGAGTGCCCTCTCTCAGCTCAAGACTGTGAGTACCAGAGTCTGTGTCCTTCTCGTCTGCCAAGTTTATTTTCACCTCCCGAGTGGACTCGACGCTTGGTTTAGGGGGCTGGGTGCTCCTGTGGGTACCAGAAACTGCGACTTCGCTTTCTTCCTCGCCTTCCAAGTTTATTTTTATCTCCCGGGAGGACTCAACGCCAGGTTTTGGTGCCTTTGGGGGCCGAGGTGGGGGGGTTTCGTTAGACTCGGTTTCCGTTGAAGGGGGCACTGAAGAGGGTTTCAGCAGAGGAGAATCGGGTGGAGTAGGTATCCGACGGCGTCTTGATGTTGGCGGAAGCTCGAAGACTTCTGGCTCCTCCACGAAGATGTTCGGTTTGCTGATGTTGGTGATCACCTTCGGCTGTTTCTGTTGTTGTTGTTGTTGTTGTTGTTGTTGTTGTTGTTGTTGTTTGTTTTTGTTACTGGGCTGTGGTATGGCGTTGTTGAGGGTCACCTTTTGGGGAGCTGGGGACGGGCTTTTCAGCTACGGAGAGAAGAAAAGAGAACAGTGATAAGAAGTTTGCAATGCATGAAACATAAAATAGTCATGTCATTGTAACATAACTAGTTCCCAGGCCATGTGGTAAAATTAAAAGAGTAGCCAGGTATCCACTGTTTGTGCATGCAGGTTTCGTGCGGATCCAAAACTATATTCTGTATTGCATAACCTTACAGTAGTAACGAGTTCCTGATACACTGTTTTGTGGTTGATAGCCAGCCTTTAGTGAAGGTCTGTTGTCTTGTAGAGGTCTCAAAAATGATTAGTAGTTATATATCTTGTTAGCCTTTAGAAGGCTCTGGACTACACCTGAGGAGTGAGCAAATTACTGCCCCAACAAAGGGCAGATGTGCTTCTGTCTCGTTTCGGGTAAGATGGCTAGTGTCAAGTAGCAGCTAATTACTAGTCCTCTAGCTTTCTAGGCTAGTAATGACAGACAGACAGACAGACAGAGGCAAGGCACACACACACACACATACCCGATTGAAAGTTGTTGGACCGGCAGGGTTGGTGAAGGCAAGTCTCTGCAGCGACTGTTCTTGTTCTTGTGCATCGCGTTGTCTACAGAATTTTAAGATAACTCAATCACACATCACATAATGCCTTTGCAATACAGTGAGAGCATGATTATGTCATAATGACATTATCTCATATAATATACTATATCCATCCGATCCAATTATCAGTGCATCATTAAGAGCCTGCATATCGCTTCTACCCTACCAGGAAAACATATGGGATTATGTCATCACGACATCACCTAGCAACAACTACATTACCTTTTAAGGAAGCAGATTGCCACGGTAATAATGCCCACCAGAACCGCTAGCACCCCGATACTGATCACCACTAGGGGAATCAGTACACCTGAGTGGAAAGAAGCAACGTTTGTGTAACAACTTTGGGTAAGTAAACTATCAGACTAATACGTACATTTAGAATATGGCTATCCCCTAGTTTAAGTAGCTATTCCCCTTGCTCTGCATGGCTACAGATATCGGAAGCACAAATTTGAGTTAGTGGTCAAGCAGGAGCCCATAACCCAAAGTTGAACTAGTGATTCCACCTGTTGTCGAATGGCACCTACAAGAAAACTCCATATATGGAATACCTAGCAGTTATGCATGGACACTATAGTGATTAGTGTTATAGTTGACTAGTGCTAAGTAAATTATAGCGCGTGGATAGCACTTACCATATAAGGAGTTTTGGGCAAGCGCTATTTGACAACAAGGTGGAATCAGCATAAGTTTAATGCTCCTTCCCTTTGGGTTATGGGCTCCTGGGGCAAGTGATCTCACAATTGTCATCTAATACTTGTAAGAATGAAGAGGGGGCTTCTCGCTCTTGCATAAGAAAGGAAGGCTCTCTGAATACCAACTTTAATTCGGAAAGAAATTTTACCGACGTTTCGACTAGATGCTCTAGTCATCTCCAGGGCAAAAGTAAAGCGAACGTAGCAGGTGTTCTCACGTTAACTTCACTTTCGCCCTGAAGAAGACTATATCCATTACATCATGTAGAGGGTGACAAACTCTCTGCCTGATATACCTTTGTTCACTGTCGAGCCTCCACCGGCCTCAGAACTGGCACTACGCAGGAGAGACAAGTTTGATAAATGCAGAGAAAGGTTCACACTTCATAACCCGTTATACTTAAGTTAAGGACACCTGAAATAAGGGGACTCCTCTGTAATACGTCTTCGTGTGCTGTCTACATCTGAGAATGTACGGGGGGGGACACATCTTCTGCCCCCCAGTACATTCTATATGAAAAATTAGCATATTTCACTGGTACATATCTCCACAACAGATTCATCATTTCCATAGCACCTTATTTCATTTTGAGTGAATGCTGGCCAAATTCGGAAAAGTTGACAAATTAGTATGTGCCGGTGGCATCAGCGAAAAACAGTATATGGATCCTTTTCCGCTATCATGTAATCGGGAGGAAATTAGGCAATCAACGAAAAAAATACATAAAAACATGTATTCTCTCCATTTAGAGCCTACTCATAGCAGAAAAGGTCCCTCTATGGCAGCACAATCACTGCGTCTCTAGACTACCGTCTTACAGGCCAGATGACTCTCTGTCGGGATTAGGTGGGTTCACGACGGGAGGATTGGGTCGGCTGGGTCGGGTAGGGGTCCCACCAGGGGGCGTGTCGCTAGGGGGTTCATCAGGGAGTCCTACTGGAGGTTTGTCCGTGGTGGGGGCCACCGTCACATTAAATTTGGGGCCAGTGATAGCTGGAGGGGTTCCAACTGCAAGGGAAGAAGTAGGAGAGGTTTTCTATACATAGCCGTGTTTTCACACACACACACACACACACACACACACACACACACACACACACACACACACACACATACACACACACATATTATAGAGTAATTCGTCAAATTCCAGACAGTATATCTTACTGGATACCTACAATCCCGATCAAGACTCTGAAATTTAAGCGATACTTTCACGCAAAGTTACTGTCGCAAACAACTACACGAGCATGTTGCTCTTTGACATGCTCGTGTTTCCAAAAATGGAAATGCTACAAGGCATAAGCACAGAAATGGATAGAGCGGCAGACTTCTAGCGTGGGATTCCTTCAGCTGAAGGTTTGTACTTGTACCATACCGAGAATCATTCATGTCTCGCTTATGGTTGTGGAGATATGACGGCTTAAAACTTAGCAAAAATTGAAAAATTTGTGAAAATGCAGGTATTCGCTCAGCAGGTGATACATATCCATGACTGTGTGTACACACATGCCATACACAAACCAGTCACACATGCACACACAACTTACCCCTATCTACGCAGACGGTGTTGGTACTCTGCACGTCGTCAGGACAGGCGCACTTGCGATGGGTGGTATTAATCGGAAGACAGAGGTGCTCACAGCCACCATTGCTGAACATGCAGGGCCCGGGGTTGATACCGGCAGTAAGCCCCAGCTCTGAGAGATGAAGAGAAGAGAGGCAGCCTGATTGACTTGTAATCTACTAACATTGGGGTTTCATACAGAGGGGGGCTGGGATACCCCCCCCTCCAGGAATTTCAAAGTTAATATTGTTCTTGATACTCAGTACTTTAATTTCCAGGGGGTGCAAGAGAACTGGAGTTTAATCTGGGGCAGCTAGGACACCTTTTTTTCTTTCTGTTTATGTTTTTGATAGCACAAAAAAATTGTTGTCAAATGGCTACTCAGGGATAATTATACTAGACATATTTCAAATCACACCTAGCTTACTGACAGCGTGCAAACTGAGAGCATGCACGTAAAATTCCAAAATTTTCTGGAGGAGCACAGGGGTCCGGGTGGGGATAGAGTTAGATACAGAGCTAGGTACAGTAGGGGTAGGTACTGTAATAATCGATGCAGAACACACCTCCTGGTCTGGGAGTGGAACTGCTGACTATTTGTATCTGCATGGGGGGAATGTCGATGCCTATGATACGCTGCTGGTTGGTCCCGCCCACTTCTCGAACGTGGGCCCGGTAGATGGATCGGTTCTGCCAGTCAGACCAAAACACGAAACCGGAATATACAGCCACGCTGAACGGATGATAAATGGTGTGGTGTTCGTTGCTCACGATCACCCTTCTCTCATTTCCGTTGATATTAATGCTCTCCAGGGTATCTGTCTGTGCATCAACCCAGTAAACTTGATGTTCTTGGTAGTCGATTGTGATGCCATTGGGCCAATAAATATTCTCGCTGACGAAGATTTGACGTCTGGAACCATCCATGTTTGCTCGTTCTATATTGTGCTGGCCCCAGTCACTCCAGAACATAAGACTGCGTGTGCATGAGTGTGTGTGTGTGTGTGTGTATGTGTGCATGTGTGTGTATGTCCATGCATTATACATGCATGTATGTGTGCAGGGGTGTGAAAAAGTAGTACAGTTACGTCCAATAACAAATTAGCTGCAGGATCGATGCATGTGCACAGTAGTTTATTCATTAAGTTTTTTAACTTTAAGACCTAGCTATGAATTCACAATTCGAATCTTGCAATTAAATAAAGACGAACCCCAAGTGAGGGTGGACTGCGATTCCTCGGGGGTTTTCCAGATTCGTGTTCGCAATCACCCGCCGGTTGCTTCCGTCAACCCGTGCCACCTCGATGCTGTGGGCTTCATCGTCACTCCAGTATATGTTCTTAGAGATCCAGTCGACTGCGAGTCCGTCGGGTATCTGGACGGGCGTCACAATGGTACGCATGTTTGTGCCGTCCAGGTCTGCAGCAAAGATGCTGGAGTAGGGAGGGGAGGGGAGGGGAGGGGAGGGAGGGGAGGGGAGAGAAGGGCGTGAGAGGTGGAGAAGGAACGAGGGGAGGGGAGGGGAGGGAGGGGAAGAGAAGGGGGTAAGAGGTGGAGAAGGAAAGAGAGGTGAGGGGAGGGGAGGGGAGGGGAGGGGAGATGAGGGGAGGGTGTATTTAAACTTACTTGTGAGCAGTACTGTAACAAACACATGCAGTTTTACATACCTGCTGGCTTTCTCATCTGCCCAGAAAATCGTACCCTCCTCTGGTCCAGTGAGGAGGTAGTCCAAAGCTACGGCATTGCGTAGGTCGGAGATGACAATTACATCATCGTAATTTTCTGTATCCATGGAGATGCGACGGATAGTGGTACGGGCCGCAAACAGCAGATAAACATTGGGGACTGTGGGATACCAAAGATATATCATTACATAACAAAAAAACTGGTGTTGGTATACCCCCTATAGGGGATCATGCAGGATTTTTCGGTGGGGGGGGGGGGATGGAGCCACGCCCCCTAGGGGTGTGATGCTCCCCCAGGGAATGTTTGAAATTTATGTGCTCTGAGGTTGCTTCTGGGGCCTCAAAAAGACTGCAGGTTAGCTACTAATAAACTACTGAGTATCAAAATAAAATGTCAGGATACTGTGGTTCCAGTCACAAACGTGATATGACCACTAATATAACTTTTTCTTACATTTAGAACATTGTGTTCCAGCTGGAATAATTCCGGTTGGGCAGGAACAAGAATATTTCCGTATACTGTGGTTGGGAAGACACAGGTGACTACAGCCACGATCGCTGTCGCATGGGTGGTCAAAGGAGGCTGTGTGTGTGCGTGTGTGTGTGCGTGTGTGTGTGCGTGTATGTATGTGTGCATGTGCATGCGTGTGTGTATGTGTGTATGTGGGAGGATGAAAATGGAAATGGATGTGTGTGTGTGTGTGTGTGCATGTGTGAGGGAGGGTGAAACAGTGAGTGAAGAGTGAGGTACGTGTGAGTGTACCGTGACTATTACCTTTGTTAACCAAATCTGTTTTCTTGATAACTCTGATTTCGCCCAATCCATCAAATCCTTCCGCAATAACCTGCTGCTGAGATAGGTCATTCTTGTTTATTCGGTTTATAGTCCTCATGCCAAAGTCCGTCCAGTAGAGATGATCTCCGAACACAGCCAATCCATACGGAGAGGGAAGACCAGCTAATGAAGAGAAAGAAAATGTGGCGTGTGTGTGTGTGTGTGTGTGAGTGAGTGAGTGAGTGTGTGTGTGTGTGTGTGTGTGTGTGTGTATGTGTGAGTGAGTGTGTGTGTTGATGCCACCATATTCGGTTAAGATGTGAATAAGTTTGTGAGGTCACATCTAGGAGTAATTATTGTTGCCATAGTAGCAGAAATGCCTGAGGTCATTTTAGCCGAATATGGTCTATTGTGGTTGATCCTAGAAACTCACACTAACCTTCTAATGAAACCCACAAACATTCTGAGTATCAGGTCCCTCAATAAACCCCCCCCCCCCCCCTGCCCCCCCACATTCAGCTTCCGGAAAGTAAAACACACATACACTTGAAAGTAAAACTGTGACATAATGAAAAAGTGACTCACCCAGTAGGTTTTGCCTGTCTTTTCCTTCCAAAGTTGTAGATTCAATGAGTTTCAAAAACGAGTCAGTCCAGTATATCCTGCCCCCCAGCCCCTCCGGGTTGTCCACTGTGATGGCCCGAGGCAGTCCGAGGTTAGTGTTCACTATCTCCTTTCTACCCGAGCCGTCCATGGCTGCCCGCTCTATCTTGGCTGGCTGGTCATGCTCTGCATCACCGGTGTCTGTCCAAAACATGGAGCTGTGTGTGTGTGTGTGTGTGTGTGTGTGTGTGTGTGTGTGTGTGAAAGAGAGAGAGAGTGTGTGTGTGTGTGTGTGTGCACGTGTGAGTGTGTAATATTTAGGATGGGTTTATATTTAGGAGTAGACTTATACTCAAGGGTGGGCTCATACTCAGAGATAGGGTCATACTCAGGGGTGGTCTCATACTCAGAGATACATGTAGGTTCATACTCAGGGGTGGGGTCATACCTGGCTTATACTATGGGCTTACGATCTGGTAGGCTAATTCATGGGTAGCCTCAGCCCTAGGTGCCCAGATTTTATCTTGCAGCCGTAGAGAAATATCTGGGCGTAACTCCCCAATTTTTCTCCACAGCCGTGGAAGGGGTAACTCCAAAAGTTTTCTCCACGGCTGCAAGATTAAAATCTGGGCAAAGAATTCCTGGGTTCGAAGCCAATTCAGAGGTAGGCTTCTACTGATCATGGGTATATCACTGTAGATGTACAGATGCAGCACATACTGGGATTGTAAATCCACAACGATGGCACTTGGAGAAATCAGGTTTTTCGAGAACAGCACTCGCCGACTTGATCCATCGAGTTTAGAGACCTCGATCCTCTTGGTACCCCCGTCTGCCCAATAGATGTTCCCTCCAATCCAGTCTATTGAGATGGAAGCTGGGGCAATCATGCTCGTGTTTACTAAGGCCACGGGGCTACCTCCACTCAAGGGGGAATGGTAGATCGTGGAATCGAGACCGTTAGTCCAGAAAAGCTCGTTCCGGTTTAAGTCGACGTCAACTGATGATGTTTCGCTGACTTGGGCAATTGGGAGAACTATATCAGCTATGTAATTGACGTCCAGTGAGATGGTTCGAATATCGGATATCGTTGGGAAGATCAGGTAGGCATTGATGTCTGTGGAGAGAGAGCAGAGATGAGAGGAGGGATTTATCCCTTACACATATTATAAAGTGCTATTGCATGGAAACACAGGGTTTTTCCTACAAGAAACTACATCAAAGCACATGTTATGTGTATTTCTCCATTTAATGCCTACTTTCCCCCCAATGGCATGCTCCTATTTTTACCAGCCAGGCGCACACGAAGTGGTAGTAAAGTGGTAGGTATTGATGATACTTCTGTTCGGGTAATGTCTCATAGCTGACTGTTAAGTGCACTACAAAATCGCCAGAGTTAGCACTTTCACTGAAAGCTGTGCGAGATGAGACAACCTGATCCATTCCACGGCTGGACTGACCTTCAGTCATGTGATTTGAATGGAAGATTTATAGAAAAGTACCCGGTTGATTTGTAGATATAAAAACATCGACCTTGGTGAAATCAACAGTGAGACAACTAGAGTGACTAGGCCGGCATGGATGGCCCCCCCTCCCTCTCACCGGGGTTGCAGGTCCGTCCATCGTCCAGGAGCACACGACCCATGGGACAGGCGCAGGAGGCCTCTAGTTGCCGGGGACGACGGGGGTGTGGACGGGTCAGACAGAGGTGACTGCAGCCTCCATTGTTCACCAAGCAGGGGTGGGACGCTGAGAGAAGATCAAGAAAGTAGTCTTACACTCAGGGGTGGGCTTATACTCAGGGTGGGCTTATACTCAGGGGTAGTCTTACACTCAGGGGTGGGCTTATACTCAGGGGTGGGCTTATACTCAGGGGTGGGCTTATACTCAGGGGTGGGCTTATACTCAGGGGTGTGCTTACACTCAGGGGTGGGCTTATACTCAGGGGTGGGCTTATACTCAGGGGTGGGCTTATACTCAGGGGTAGTCTTACACTCAGGGGTGGGCTTATACTCAGGGGTGGGCTTATACTCAGGGGTGGGCTTATACTCAGGGGTAGTCTTACACTCAGGGGTGGGCTTACACTCAGGGGTGGGCTTATACTCAGGGGTAGTCTTACACTCAGGGGAGGGGTGGGCTTACACTCAGGGGTGGGCTTACACTCAGGGATGGGCTTATACCCAGGGGTGGGCTTATACATGTACTCAGGGGTGGGCTTTTTCTCAAGAATTGGCTTATACTCAGGGTGGGCTTATATTTAGGAGTGGGCTATATGTACATGTACTCAGGGGTGGGCTTATACATAGGGTGGACTTATACATGTACTCAGGGGTGGGCTCATACAGGTAGGCTCATACATGTACTCAGGAGTGGACATTTTCTCAGGGGTGGGGTACTCGCGGGTGGGCTTACACATGTACTCAGGGGTACTCAGTAGTGGGCTTATACTTAGGGGTGGGCTTATACTCAGGGGTGGGCTTATACTCAGGGGTGGGCTTATACTCAGGGGTAGTCTTACACTCTGTGGTGGGCTTATACTCAGGGGTGGGCTTATACTCAGGGGTAGTCTTACTCAGGGGTGGGCTTATACTCAGGGGTGGGCTTATACTCAGGGGTGGGCTTATACTCAGGGGTGAGCTTATACTCAGGGGTAGTCTTACACTCAGGGGTGGGCTTACACTCAGGGGTGGGCTTATACTCAGGGGTAGTCTTACACTCAGGGGAGGGGTGGGCTTACACTCAGGGGTGGGCTTACACTCAGGGATGGGCTTATACCCAGGGGTGGGCTTATACATGTACTCAGGGGTGGGCTTTTTCTCAAGAATTGGCTTATACTCAGGGTGGGCTTATATTTAGGAGTGGGCTATATGTACATGTACTCAGGGGTGGGCTTATACATAGGGTGGACTTATACATGTACTCAGGGGTGGGCTCATACAGGTAGGCTCATACATGTACTCAGGGGTGGGCTCATACAGGTAGGCTCATACATGTACTCAGGAGTGGACATTTTCTCAGGGGTGGGGTACTCGCGGGTGGGCTTACACATGTACTCAGGGGTACTCAGTAGTGGGCTTATACTTAGGGGTGGGCTTATACATGCACTCAGGGGTGGGCTTACACTTACAGTCACCTGGAGAGGGTTTTAGCCGAATCGTATGGAAAATCAAACTAGTGGCCTGCATGTCCTGTTCCAAGTGTCAATCACACATTTACAGAGCAGGCCAATACTCAGGTTATGATTGAACGTACCTAAGTCCTCCCTGTTGCGATGAAACACCTGTACATCCATTGGGCTGTCCAGCCGGGAGACGATGGTCTCGCGCTGCAGGCCGCTGGTCTTGTTGGCTCGCTGGATCGACTTCCGGTTCCAGTCGGTCCAATAGATGAAGTCCCCATGCAGCGTCAGCCCGAATGGATGGGACGGGTCTCCAGTTTCCAGGAGGATTTGGCGGTTGCTGTTCGGGGAGGAAGGCAGGAATCACCTGAACTTGTATCGTAAAACCAAAAGTCAGTGGCATTGAGCTGGCAGTTGGTGTTACCATTAGTGTGCCTGGCCTATTTCTGTATATAGACACAAATTACGGATTATAGGCAAGATTTATACGGCAGGAGTGTGAGGTAATTAAATCCATGCGGGCAAGCTCCCACAGGAAATTTATGAGATCTGAGGTTGTTTGTAGCAAGGGCCCCCAAAGGCAAGAAATTAGTTAAGTATTAAATTTTGAAATTCTATACAGTGGGGGGGGGGGGGGGGAAATTACCCCCCCAAACACACACGCACATGCATGAAACCCTATTGGTATATATACCAACAATCTTTAGCTCTTATACCTGCCATCAAAGTTGGCAAACTCGATGACATCATACTCGGCATCCACCCAGAATAACAGCCTTCTGTCGTAGTCTATGGCCAGTCCATTGGGGTATCTGAGGTCTTCTGTTGCTATGGTGAATCGCTGTGAGCCATCCAGTGCCGCTGTCTCAATTTTGGGAAGGCTCCCCCAGTCTGACCAAAACATCAAACTGTGTCGGGGGAGAGGTCAGGGGCAGGAGAGAGAGAGAGAGAGAGAGAGAGAGAGAGAGAGGAAAGAAGGGGGGGTGAGATAAGAAGAAGAAGGCCCAGGCCATATTTATGTGCCCATATAATATAAAATTGTATTTAATGCCTAATATAAAAGCTCATATAATTCACATAAGCCTTATGGATGTAGTAAAACTTGGCTGGGAAAGAGTTAATTAACACTGGGTCAAAAGCGGCATAACAGAAACAACCACTCGGGCCTATATTTCCAACTGCAGGGCTTCATTGGGGGGGGGGGGGGAGGGGGGATTCGACCCCCCCCCCCCCGAAACTTTGTGCCCCCTTGTGGATTTCAACCCTTCAAAAGTGAACACTGCCCTCCCCCCCCCCCCCCAAAATGTCTTCCAACGTATTTTTGCCCTCCCCCCCCTTAGAGATTTGAACCCCTGACTGGGTCAAAAGCGACATAAAAGAAACAACCGCTCAGGCCTATATTTCCAAATGCATTGTGCTCTGCGGCACATCAAGAGCTGATCTTACCCGGCAGATGGGAATACCGCGATGGCTCGTGGTTTATCCAAGTCTTCGTAGATCAAAATTGACCGGTAAGAACCATCTAGGTTAGAGACTTCGATGCGGTCGGTCTCGGTGTCTGTCCAGTAGATTTTGCGTCCGATCCAGTCCAGTGAAATGCCCCCAGGCGTCAGGATGTTGTTGTCAATTAATACACGCTGGCCTGTACCCTACAAGTGTGTGTGTGTGTGTGTGTGTGTGTGTGTAGGTGAATGTGTGTGTAGGTGAATGTGTGTATGTGCATGCATGTTAGTGTTGCTATCAAAAACATAAGCTACCTTAAATGTGAGCAGATATAAGAAAAGGAACTTTGTACATTTTCAAATGCCTACACTTCAAAGACGTGTATCTTTGAAACACTATACATTGTCCAAATGAAACGTGGGTGGTTTATACTGGAGGTGTTGCTGTAGCAATAACTCTGGAAATGAAGCCTTTCAGCCATACTGCAAGGACTGAGTTTGCGAAATTTGGCAGAAAAATGGCCGAGCTACATATCACAGAAACGGAGAGAGCTGCAGACTTCTTGCATGGACTTTCTGTAGTTGAAGGTTAATACTTTAGTCTGCACCAAGAATCAGTCATGTCTTGCTAATGGGTGTTGAGAAATGATAGCTTGAAAATTGGCAAAAACCAAAGGTTTTGTAATAAAGCACAAAGTGTTCCTATTCTCAACAAATTTTTGTAAGAAATTAAAATTTCTTTTCTTCCAGGAAGGGTGTGTCTGCGTGGGGGGGGGGGGGGATAGTTAAGGTCCACCTGCCCAATGAAACTGAAACTCTGCCCTCTAGTGTAAACACATACCTAGCTTTCAGGGTTCTGTTGCCAACTAGAGCAGCGGCTAAGGGCCCTCTAGAGAAAGGTTCCACTCCAACTTACATCAGTGTTGGCAACATTGATAGTATTATCGATGATGTCTGTCCAGTAAATCTGGTTGGTCTGGCTATCCCACTCGAGTCCTGTTGCTCCAGTGGTGTTTGCGATGGGGAGGACCACGTCCACGAATGGCTCTACCTCGAGGGAGATACGACGCACGTCAATTCGTCGTGTGAATAGAAGGAACATATCTAGGGCTGCAAGTGTGTGTGTGTGTGTGTGTGTGTGTGTGTGTGTGTGTGTGTGTGCACGCATGTGTATGAGTGTGATGTATGCAAGAGAAAAATTTTAAGGGGAGAGCCTGGGGATGAAACATTTTGTGCCTACACATTTTAATTCATCACACTCTCTTCAACATGCAAAAAACAACACGGGACAG